>CM038681.1:153547768-153839207 GCA_021605205.1 Aegilops longissima
GCGCCCACAAGAACGTAGCTGAGGTGGTGGCGCGGCTAGAGGACGGTAGTCTCTGAGCGCATCAGGAGCGAGAGGATCACCGTCGTCCCTCGACGAACCGTGGCGCCAATGTTTCGCACGGCAGGGAGGGCGGCTTTGGCGGAGCGAATGGAGTGGAGGGGGATGGGGGAGGGTTTGGGGAATATTTGGCGTATGGCGGTTGAATCAAATTTGGGGGAATTTTTGTGTGTGTGTGGGGGAGGATTTTCATGCGGTGGGCGGGGAGTTTGGCGATGGTCGGTTTCTCCAAGTGCAGTCCCACGTGTCGCTGAAGAGGCAAGCCGGCGCGTTCCGCTTGTGTGAGCCGTGTGCAAGACCGAATGTGTGGGGGTGCAATGCACTGCGACAGGAGTGTTGTGAGGTACCGCTTTTTTCCTTTTAAACTAGGTGCTTCGCCCCTCAAAAAAATTGTTGCTTCGTGTGATCCATCGATACTACTACTAGTAATCCGGTAATCCCGACTAAAACGGTGCGGCCGGGTCTTTTCCCGCGCGATATGTTGGGAGGTTGGCTTAGTTAGGTTTTTTAGATGTGTCTCGGTTCAATAAAAAGCAGAGTTGGTGATGATGGTGTGCCTGTCATCCTGCAATATAGGCCGTCCGATCTATATCTAATAGATAGGAAGGAAACTATGACAATTTACCCGCACTCCTCTCCACATTTGCAGATAAGGCTTTCCCTCGTTCATCCTTTTCCCCCACGAGATCTTGATCTTCCGTGCAATGCACGGGCATCTTGCTAGTACTCCTACAATATGTATATTATTGTGAAAGTTCATATACACCGGCCGAGATTAATGCAAACACGGCAGATTTTCATTACATTTCGAACTTTTATAGGACAGAAAAATAAAAGAAACCTGGCCCTATACCTATTCTACGGCGGCGACCGACGTCCTCCATCTGCGATCTCTATGTACGGGGGCGGGGTTCAAGACCCGTGAAGTGAAGGTGCGGTCTCCGGCGAGGAAGAGTAGAACACGGGATACAGACCGGCTAGGTGGCACACCATGCCCTACCGCCTCCCATGCCCTACTCATCCTCGGAGGAGTCCCCGACCTCGGCGGTGCCGGACGTTGGATAGTGGCAAGTAGGACGCATGGCTGACGGTGCTCCAGTCGTCGGCCGCCAGCGTGGCCACCGCTTGTGCGGTCGCGTCCGCGTCCAGCTACGCTGCTATTGCATCGCGAGAGGTGACTTGAGCGAGGGCGGCAACCTCGAGCTTCATCCCCGAAGACAAGCTCTCCCGCAGAGCATTCGCACTTGCGGTCATGGCGGATGTGGTGCCAGGTAGGAGGACGATGCGCTATGGTGTGGAGGTTCGCTGGGCGTTGCCGCTTTAAGTAGCGCATTCCGGTGAGGCCAAGCGTCCGGGTGCGTCATTAAGTCGCCGGAGTTGTTCCTCGGGCACCGAGCCTCTTAACGACGACATACGAACGGACGGCATGAATGGGGGCAGCTGGCACCGGCTGGAACGCACCGCGGGATGGCGCGAGGGACGAGGGCTTTGGTGTGCCAGGGTAGTCAGCTGCGGTCGTGGCAACGTTGGAGATGCCCTTTGCTCAAATGCTATCCCCGCATGTCATTGAAAAAGCAAGACGACCCGGCATGGTCTCAGGTCCAGAGGATGCAGTTGGCCGCGCTACACCACTCCGCGGACGTGTCGCGGCGCCCCGTGCATCCTCGACGAGCCGGGTGTTGGGGTGTGTTTGGATTGTGGCCAAAGTGCACCTTACCAAAATTTTGGTCATGACCCAAAGATTGGTCTTTGTTTGGATGGTTGCCATTTTTTGGCATGCCAATGAACTCTAGCCAACTCTAGTTCATTTTTCTTGCCAATGTCGGCCAAATCATGGACAACCAATACCTCAACCAAAATTTTGGACATGACCCAAAGATTGGTATTTGTTTGGATGGTTGCCATTTCTTTGGCATGCCAATGAACTCTAGCCAACTCTAGTTCATTTTTCTTGCCAATGTCGGCTAAATCATGGGCAACCAATACCTCAACCTAAATTTTGGTCATGACCCAAAGATTGGTCTTTGTTTGGATAGTTGCCATTTCTTTGGCATGCCAATGAACTCTAGCCAACTCTAGTTCATTTTTCTTGCCAATGTCTACCAAATCATGGGCAACCAATACCTCAACCAAAATTTTGGCTACCCAATGCTTTGATGGGGCAACCTTGGGCACAAATCAACCATACCGTTGGTCGTGCCACAGCACTAACGCCACCCTCGGCACACTGAAACCGACCGTGTCTAGTGACGATATGAGCCTGTCACTCACCGCGGTCGCCGTGTCTAGAGGCGGTGCTGGAGCTGCGCCCCGTTGTTGGCCCCAACGACCCACATGAACGGTTGTCGGTGGCGAGGAGGTCGTGGGCCAGCTCCTCCATTGGACTAGTCTGCGCTACGTCATCCCGACGGGTGTGCCTCACATGTCGGTTTCCCTGTTTTCCCGGCCATATTCGAGCATCAGTGCTCCGCGTTGCGCATTAGGCCTTTCACTATGTAGGCCAAGCGAGACAACTTATTGTTTATTTGAGCCGCTCAAGTGTAATCATGTGGCGCTTGCTTATTTCTCATTCCTCTCAACCCTCTTCTCCATCGATCATGTCGCCTCCAATGAGCCCATCCTCCCGCATGCCTCATTTGAACATTCCGCCGAGTATCATTCGCATGTACCCACCCTAGTCCTCTTTCAATAGATCTCCTACCCGAGATGAAATCGAGAGGAAACGAGTGGGGCACGTGATACCTAAGACGGATTCAAAATTTTGGACCGTGATCATAGCATCCGCAAATCATATATAAAGGGTATTCAATGTTCGCTTGCTTTTGAACGCATAATATACTCCTCCTATCCTTTATACTTTACATATAATTTTTATTTGTAGTCAAAGTATCTCTACTATGATAAAAAAGGTATGAACATTCAACAACGCCCAATCAATATTGTTAGATTCAGACGCACTTCTAGATTTGTACTCGAGATGGTTTCCAATTTGACTATTGACAAGATTAATAGTACATGAGATGTATAATGTGAAAATTATATCATTGAAACTCCTTCCACATACTAAATTGACCGTATGCTTTGTGTAAGTTGCATGTCATATATTATTACTCTAACATTTGGTCAAAGTTAGCCTCAAAAACGATTAGACCCTGTATGCTTTGTGTAAGTTGCATGTCATATATTATTACTCTAACATTTGTGTAAGTTGCATGTCATATATTATTACTCTAACATTTGGTCAAAGTAGTATAGTGGAAGTGGATCCTCGACGTAGGTATCCCTGCCTTACCCTCCCTTTCGGTCACTTCATCGGCGGACCCCATGCTTGCTAGGCCTCGTATGTCATTTACTCAATGGGTTCGGCCACGTCAGGGGATCCTCATCCGTAGTATACTCCCTCTATTTTTATTTACTCCGCATAAAACGGAGGGAGTGGTGGTATAATAAATGACGCGGGCGGGGGACGGGAGGGACGCCGGTTTGCTCTCAACTGCGGTCCCACAAGCGAGCGAAAACACAAGAGAAGCGTGTTCCATTCGGTGAGCGACGTGGAGGGTCCAGCGTGCCGGGCTGCAACACGAACGCGACAAGAGCGATGTACAGTCAAAACCGATTGACCGGTCGTCACCGGAACAACTATTCACACCAGAACCTTCGCTGCTTGGCCTACGCCAGCCACTGCCCTAAAACCACACCAAATCTCCAGCCCATTCCCCCACCTTTCGATCCACTAGCCCGCATCAAGCGTCCCCTAGTTCGCCGAAAGCCATGAAAGCGCCGCAAGATCACTTACTACAAGATGTCGACACCGAGCGCCACGCAGAAATCGCGGCGGCGGTCGGCGCCACGCACTCCGCTCCCAAGCTCGCTGCGGCGGGCCAATCCTCGAAGTTCTCGGAGCCAAGCTACGAGGAGGAGGAAGCCGTCCAATGTTCACTACGGAGGTCGAGGCGCGAAGGCCCTCGATGGGTATGAGACGATGGACGCCGACTTCGTGCGGCGTCCGAGTCCCCATGGTGCAAAGCGGACCAGCGGTTCAACATGGCGATACTAAAGGAGGTCCGGAGGCGAGGCTCAACTCGACGCGGAGCGCGCGCATGCCGCTGCCATCGAGGCTCTCTGCGCAGCGCAACCGGATATCGTGGATGTGAACCGGCGGCGGAGGCTCAACTTGAGGCGGAGCGCGGGATGCTGCTGCCATCGAGGCCCTCCTGCAGCGGAACCGGACGCCCCGGACATGAACCGGGCGGCAGAGGCTCGACTTCGACGCAGAGCGCGGATGCCGCTCTCATCGACGCCTCCTGCAGCGGAACCGGACGCCCCGGACTTGAACCGGGTGGCGGAGGCTCGACTCGACGCGGAGCACGCGGATGCCGCTGCCATCGAGGCCCTCCTGCAGGCGGAATCGGACGTCCTCGACTTGAACCAGGCTGTGCTCTCGTCTGTGCAGAGCACCCACGCGCTCCGCTTGAACGAGTAGCTGGAGGCCGAGGACAACCACGGTGCGGAGACACACGTCGGCAGCGACGGCTGGTTCGCGTCGGCAGCCAAAGACGACGAGGCTGTCTCTTTCCGCGAGCAGTGATAGTTTTTCATTATGTTGTTGTTTTTATGGATCTTTTGCTGTGTAAAAACATACTATATTTGTTATGCAAGTCGCCTGACTTGGTTCAGTCTACCATTTCAGGCGGTTGGACGAATATCCTCGCCTCCTAACCCTTCTTTCCTTCTTCCTCACCTCTTCTTCTTCCCCAACAGACCACCGCACGGGCGTCAGACGGATACTCCCCAACATGCGGTTGGATAAACATACTCTATGAACGAAAATTATGTGTCAGCGATAGGATGGCTGAGTTTGGTTTGTTCACATGCGACAAAGACGTGTCGATGAGGGTGCGCTCCCTTGGTTGGGTTTGCAGCGTGCAGGGAGCGATCGTGTGAGGGTGTGGTGCGACCGCGGCGTGCAGGAGCGACCGTGTGAGGGTGTGGTGCGATCGCGACAGCCGCAAGCGCAAGTGTACCTCCTTCTCGCTTTTGAAAACTTTAGGCAAGCTTGGCAAAATGTGTGGCGAAGTTTGGCAATGCAAGGCCTAGACCCAAACAGGATAAGTACGTGCGCATTAGGAGTACTAGTGTTAAAAAGAAAGGCGGGGTTTTCCTTCGTGGGATTTAATTGATACAAATCCTCGTTTCACGTGTCAATTAATGCATATACTTTCTCGAAAGACCAAAGAGCTAACTATCTCACTCCTCATCGCTTGATTAATGCAGCGCCATGCAAACCAACCTTCTCACTTCCGCATGCATGCAGGGGATATTAATGTCCTTGGTTGCTAACCCCATCAATTTTGCCTCGATTAGTGTTAATGGCCCTTTGCAAATTGTAATTTTGATATACTGGCCTTGTGTACAAAAAAATGGAGGTAGTAACTATATTTGACTTCCTTCCCCATTGCGGTGACGTCGACGATATTTTTTTTGTGGTTTGGCGAAGTGCATTCGACAGAGAACACCATTGAGGGAGACCACGGTAAGTCATTCGCAAGTGCCGCCTACAAGCCGAGACAACCGCCTTATTTGCATCCAGGAAGTCCTTTACTAGTACTACTACTAGGAGTACTAGTGCGGTGAGATGGTTTCTCGAAGAAGATGATGGAGAAGCGGAGTCAGCGAAGAGTGAAATGATGGTTGCTTCGTCCGTGCTTTGTGATTTGACGCCTCACTGCTTTGTGATTTGTGATAGAAGGGACAGGGGAGTAGACTATGTGCTCTATACTATACTACATGCGTCCAAGCATGGGAGAAAGAGGAGAGACGTTGCATTTTTCTATTCCTTCAATCAATCAATCAGGAGCTTCGTTCCATCTTTTGGCTTTGGCAACACCGTCCCACAATGGTTCCTATGATGCCACAAGCTATTTTCACATTTGGCTACACATTGTGGATGCCCTTAACCGTACCACTTGGTTTTGCTCCTGTGTGCTATCTATACAAATCTCAATTATATTGATCTAAAAAATTATAGAATCAAGATTAGTAAAAAGGACGTGATTCTGCCGCGCGGATGGCGGTTTGCTAACATGCGGTCCCACGTGTCAGTGCTTTACCAAGTCGATCCGCGTCCCACATGAGGCAGAACAACGGCAGAAGCAACACGTGGTTAAGTTGAAGAAGATGAGGGAGAAGCGGATTCAGCAACAAGTGAAATGATGGTTGCTTCGTCCCTCCAACTTCTTCTTTTAGCATTATTACTTCGTCCCTCCAACTTAACTGCGGGAAAGGTGCGTGTTGGTGTCAAAACCGGCGGATCTTGGGTAGGGGGTCCCGAACTGTGCGTCTAGGCGGATGGTAACAGGAGACAAGGGACACGATGTTTTTACCCAGGTTCGGGCCCTCTCGATGGAGGTAATACTCTACTCCTGCTTGATTAATATTGATGATATGGGTAGTACAAGAGTAGATCTACCACGAGATCAAGGAGGCTAAACACTAGAAGCTAGCCTATGGTATGATTGTTGTTCGTCCTACGGACTAAAACCCTCCGGTTTGTATAGACACTGGATAGGTTAGGGTTACACAGAGTCGGTTACAATGGTAGGAGATCTACATATCCGTATCGCCAAGCTTGCCTTCCACGCCAAGGAAAGTCCCATCCGGACACGGGACGAAGTCTTCAATCTTGTATCTTCATAGTCTTGGAGTCCCGCCACGATGATAGTTCGCTATCCGGACACCCCTAGTCCAGACTCCTCAAGAGCCCTGAACCAGGCTTCAATGACGACGAGTCCGGGCGCGCATATTGTCTTCGCATTGCAAGGCGGTTCCTCCTCCTAATACTTCATAGAAGGTTTTGAACACAAGGATAGTGTCCGCTCGCAAAACAAGTTCCACATACCACCGTAGAGAGAATAACTTTTGCATAGATCTGCTGACGTATTCCGCGGCGTGACATCACACCACGGCCAGGTCTTTATATGAATCGTTTTTTACCATTCCACCTTAGCACGTTTAGTGAGGCGGTTTCCTTGGCACGTCTTATCAAATCATAGATCGTGCCCCCTTATTCCGGGATTCTCATCAATACGGACGCAGTAACCCAACCGTGCCTCGCTGGCACGCCTCTATCAAAGGCGAGTCCTAATCGACCACGGGAGGGCTCTTGGTATTCAACCTCTTTATAATGAGACCAAGGCCCTCCTCTTTTTACACCCTCCATCGAGTTTGCCTCGCTTGAGTTCTAACACCCAAAGCTTCAGATTTAGGCGCTTCGGACCTTCGACGATGTCCGGCTCCGACCAGCACGGCCGATGGATGTCTTCTTCCGTCACAGAAGAAGATGTGCTAAAGCTGCGAGACGCCAGGTATCTAACCGGCGAGATTTCGCATAGGCTGCCTGCTCCAGGGCAGGTCATTCCCACTCCCGAGCCCGGCGAGAGCGTGGTGTTCGTGTCTCACTTCCTTCGGGGTTTAGGCTTCCCGACGGATCCCTTTGTGCGGGGGCTCATGTTTTATTATGGGCTGGATTTCCATGACTTGAACTGAGTCCATCCTCCATATCTCGCCATTCATTGTCGATGTGAGGCCTTCTCGATATTACCCCTCACTTTGGATTATGGCTCAAGACCTTCAAGGTGGAGCCAAAATATGATCGAGGGGCAACAAGCGGAGTGCGGAGGGGCGGTCATAAGCAAATGTGCTGATGCTCCGTGGCCCGAGGGCTCTTTTCAAGAGGAGCTTGGTTTGTGGCAACGGGAGTGGTTTTATATCACCGCTCCCAGGGGCACCAAATGGGTGGCGCTCCCCTCCTTTCGCTCAGGTCCACCACAGCGGCTGGCATCATGGGTCAACAAGGGGCTCGACTGGGGGCCGTCCAAGGACGTTCCTTTGTTGTAGGGCCGTATTCGAGACCTCCAAGAAAGAGAGATCAATCTGGTTGCGGTGGCGTAGGTTATGTTGATTCGGTGCCTTCTGCCCTGCAAAGGTCGCCCCCTCCGCCTGTGGGAATTTAATCCGGAGGGACCATGAGCTCTCCAAAATTTTATGGGTACGACGCCCGTGGAGATGTATAGAGTGTTCTTCGGATCACAAGAGAAGTGTCTGGACCTGACTGAGGACGCAGGACTGAGCTGCAATCGCCCAGATACTCAAGTAAGTAGTCATGTACCCGGACAGGCTGTCCGTTCATTTATCGTAAATTTTCCCTTAAAGGAGCTGTTTCTTGAACAGGAGTGGATAGCCAAGGAAAAATTAATAAGGTGTCCGGCTCCCCTCCCAGAGACCATGTCGGATCCCATGCTGACCAAGATGTTGAAGGCCGCGCCTTTTAAAGAAGGTGAAGGGGGAGCGGGGAAGCAACTGCCTCCACGAAGGAGACCTTCGAGGAAGGAGGGATCAAAGGTCCCACCCTCCAAGGAGAGAAGAGGACCGCTGGAAGATCCGGAGGTCAAGGCCTCAAAGAGGGAAAGAAATTGCCGAGAGTCCGGCATTGGGAAGTAACCCAGCCGACTGTTTCCCCAAAGGGATCAGCTCTCCAGCGAGCCGTAAGTAGAAAAGAAGGGGTTTTGTAAGTAAGGAACATCCCTGTATTTATTTCTGAAGATAACCGAAATTGTACCTTGTAGTTCGGATCTCAGCCCTTCTCAGCGGAGCTCGTCTTCGGGGGATCTTCTTCCGGAGATGATGCAGAGCGAAACGCCTCCACCTGTCGCACCCCCATGCGAGGCGGACGACCCTGAGGTGTCGTCACGGAGGGTTCCCCCAAGTCCGGCAGGGCCGGAAGGTCCAGCGCCAAGTGGTGTGCGGTCGGAGGAGCTGAAGGATCTGCTCGGCGAAGCGGTTATTCGTGAGGATCACCGTGTTTCTAATGGGTACGGTGATTGAAAGAATTGCATCCGCTGAGAGCGGATTTCATGAAGCCGCCAGAAGTTTACTGACGGGGTTTGAGGTACGCAAAAATGATGTACCTTCTGACAGTTATGCATATAGAGTGCGCCCTGTATAGATAGTAGCCCCTGAGACTCGGTATGTTGTCAAAATAGACAGCGTGCCGAGGATCAAAATCTCAGTTATAACATATCGCCGCTCCTGAATAGGTGGCTGGGCATCCGGTGGCCGGCCGGACTGATGAATATGCCGAACTAAAGCGGCAACTTGATGAGGCGGATGCGGACATCGCGCTGGTCAATAAACGGTTTGACGAGTCACAAGGTATGCGACTTCTACGCGACACCGGTAAGGGAGCTTGACGCCCATGCCTTACTACTTGTATGCTTAATGCAGATGGTGCCGCTGTTGTGGAGGAGCTGCGGGCGAACTCGCCGAGCGAAAGAGCAAGCTGTAAAATAGTTATCGCGGCCGCTTTAAGGGGGCCAAGAGCTAGAAGTTTAACGGGCTGCTCATCGCCAAGCAAAGAGGAAATTGCCGATATGGCCAGAAAATTGAAGAATACTACGACCGCTTATGCAGGTTCTTGAAAAGAATGTCAAGCGGAGCAAGAGGGCCTGAAAAAGGCCACCGCCGAATCAAGGATGCCTGCTCCGCTTGAGAGCGCCAAGGAGGAGCTGAGTCGCCGGGCTATTGCGGCTGGAAAACCGCTTTCGCTGCAGAGGAAATATACGGATCCAAGTATGCTCGCTTGGACGAGTTGTGGAGTTCGGAGGATGCTTATCCGACTTAGCGGCGAAGCGCCATGGACGCGATTGAGCACTTCCGAGGCCGTAAGGGGCACGTAGGGAAGAGCTATATTGGTCGCAATTCCATAGTCCGAGCTTCCTCTTCCGCTGACCGATCGGTTGGCCGAATGGGCCGAGCTGTATCGATTATCCGGACTTGCCATGAAGCATGTCATTACTCATTTGTGGCCAAAGCGGACCCCAGCCAAGAGTTATTTTGGCTTAGTGCAGCAGTTCCTTGGTGCGGTACTGCAGACGACGCAATGAAGCGGTCGGCGTGTATTGAGGGCGCGGATGGCTCGCCCGTGTCAAGACATACTGGCGGAGATGAAGGCCACCGATGTTAAGGCCCCAAGATTCGGACAGAAGTTTAGTACCGCCGAGCACTATTTTGAGGAAGTCCTGCAGGGCGCTCATTTAATAGAGACGCAGTGCTCGAAGGATATCATATTTAAATGACATGTATGATTTGTGAAAACAATGTTTCAATATAATATAGGAGCTTTTTATACTTGTGCGTTCAAGTAGTAAACTACTCCATGTGCGGCAGTTGATGTATATGTATATATATAACCTGAAAGATGGCAGTCCTTGGCTTCAGCCCCCACTCACATAGTGCGGGGGTGTTTGCAAAGAAGGCGCTTTTTCACACTTAATCCAACGTCTTGGTCCTGTTAAGGAGGTGGTAGCGTAGCAAACTAGGCAACCAGACTATAATGCTTTATCACTTTCACTTAGCCATAGGAGTTCGAGGGTGGGGCTACTATATAGCCCCTGGGGGCACCGCACTCTCCCGAATTCGGGGTGCGTATGTGCCTGACCGAAAAAACGGTCCTTCGTTAATGCGGAGGAATTCAAAACATAGCAGTGAGTCATCGAGTGGTTGACCGTCTCTCGCTATATCATGACAGTCAATTTTCGGCTTTCTCTACTGAGGTGCTCGCCCGGCCGAACCGGGGCACAATCGCAGTAGTTCTCCTGGTGCCGCGTTAGCCAATAGAACGGAACGTAAGGCAGCAAAACACAGGAGCCGGGCAAACCCAACATTTGACCAAAGACATGATTCGGAGCTGATGCATATAAGGCCTAACTCGAGACGCCGAACACTCCGGTATTCGGTCTTTATAAAACGGGCAGAATAATGCCCTAAGCACCGTGTCCGTGCACGCAAAAAATTCTGGTGCGCCAATGCCAAAATGCCAGCCTCCTCCTCGGTTATAGTAAGAAACGGGGATGTATATCAACAAGAGACAAGAAAAGGTTTACGAGGGTCTTAATCAAAAGAATCCTTGCAACGGGTCCCTACTGCACGCCTGCTACCGTGTCTCCGCAGCCGTATCCTCGACGGGTGTAGCACATTGTTCATCTGTAAAAGAGAGGAACTTAGTTTGAAAGAAAAAGATCGTATAAAGATGTACTTTATATTAAATAAACAGAGTACGATTCAAGAAGTGAATAAAATTGAGCTTTATTGTCTCTTGTTGTACATGCATGCAGCCCTTGTATGGGGGCATGCATAGTAGGCACCGGACTCGTCTAGCCGTGTCCGTGTTTGAATGACCTATTCAGTGTTCTTTGACTAGCATAGCCGGATAGGTGTGGGGCTGTCAAGGCAGTCTCACGCTCCTCCGTGCTCAAGTAACACTTAATACTCCCTTTTAATGAGATGATGCCGTGGACCGGGCATTTTAAGTGTAAGAGATGCATAATGCGGTATTATGTTAAAGCGGCGAAAGCTTCATACCCAATAGTGCTTGATGGCTACTTTTGAACGGGCGACATGGAAGATTAACTTTTCGCGACGGAAGTTGTCGGATGAACCGAACACAACTTCTAGCAGTATGGAGCCCGTATAATGGGCATATGGGCTGGCATTACTCCTTTAAAGGAGGTGTTGCTACGGTGAATTTTGGTTGGTCTATCCCCATCCTCGGATTGTGTCCCGATATATCAGGTTTATGTCACTGCCACCATCCATGAGGACTTGTGTAAATTGGAATCCGTCGATTATAGGATCCAATATCAAGGCAGTCCATCCTGCGTTCCAGATACTTTCAGAATAGTCCTGATGGTCGAAGGTGATTGGTTTTGATAACCAGTGTTGGTACTCCGCTAGGGTAGTTTGTGCGGCGCGCATTTTAGTGGGCGCGACTCTGTTTTTCCCTTTGATCACGTGAAGTGAGTTTACTGTTTTAACCTCTTGTGGGAAATTCTTTTGTTTTCTGGGGCTCTGCTCGTGGTGCTCGTCATCATGTTCACTTGGTGTGTCGAGCCCCTTATGTTCGGCGTTGAGTCTGCCGGACTGTTTGAAGACCCAACAATCTCTGTGGGTATGGTTTGCAGGCCTCCCGGGAGTACTGTGGATTTGACTTATCTTGTCCAAGATTTTGTTTAAGTTGGATAGCTCATCGCTATTGTCCCTAAGGGGCAGTTTTTTATTGTTCTGTCGTGAGCTTTTGAATCCGGCGTTGACTGCCGCGCTCTTTGGACCGTTCCCCTTAATACGGCGCTGGTCCTTGTTGCGCCGTGGTTTCCCATTTCCATCCCTAACTTCGGATGTACTTGGGTCGTTGGTGCTGCATCTTGCTAGCCAGCTATCCTCTCCTGCGCAAAAGCGGGTCATGAGGCTTGTTAATGCGGCCACTGTCCTTGGCTTTTCTTGGCCGAGGTGTCTGGCGAGCCATTCGTCTCGGACGTTGTGTTTGAAGGCTGCTAAGGCTTTGGCGTCCGGACAGTCAACTATTTGGTTCTTTTTAGTAAGGAACCTGTTCCAGAATTTCCGGGCTGACTCTCCGGCTGTTGAGTTATGTGACTTAGATCGCTCAGATCCGGAGGGCGGACATAGGTCCCCGAAAATTTGCCCAAACGCCTCCTCGAGCTCTTTCCGGCTTCCAATGGTATTTTGGGGAGGCTTTTAAGCCAATGCCGAGCTGGCCCTTTGAGTTTGAGGGTTATATTTTATGGCGTGAGATCATCTCCTCTAGCCATGTGTATGTGGAGGATGTAATCCTCAATCCGCATCTGTGGTCTGTTGTTCCGGCGATGCCTCTATGTTTACGGGTTTGAATCCGCTGAAATTGTGATCCAGCACCTCATCGGTGAAACATAGGGGTGTCGCGCGCCCTGTATTTGGGTGTGCCGTGATGTTCGGATATTTGGCGTGTTGCATTGCTTTGAAGAGCTTTTTTCTCGGCCCATATATGGACCTAATCGGGCCATCCTTTTGATGTGAATCTTATGCGGATCGCGTATCGACTTGTGTGCGGCGCCATTTGCCGCTCTCTTTTGCCGTGGGGTCATTCATCCGACCGGTGGCCTTCTTACTTTTTGATTGTGGGGCTCGTGGCCTCCTCATCAAATTCGGGCAGTAGTTTTCTTTGGGTAGCTCTTTGTTCGGCGATCGCTGCCGTATTTGTTCTGCGGTGTTGAATACTCTGCCCATCTGATTCTCGAGTGCATCTTCCGCTGTTTTGAGCTTCCGCTTCGCTTTTTCAGGCTACGCGCAGCGGCGGCGAGCCTTTTGTGGAGGTTATTCTGCTCCAACAATTTGTCCGGCGTGAGATCGTCCGGACTGTTGTCTTCACCAGGACGGGTTGTTTATCCAAGTTGTCTTGTTCGGACGATTGCTCGATAGCATGTTCGTCTGCCCACCGTTCGCCCTGCTCTATGGCTGGGTCTTTGTTGAGGCGGACTTGGTTCGGCGCTTACGCTGCCGCTTTGACTGCCGAGGGATTTATCCTTCGTAGCGTCCCGTTGTTCCTTGTCTTCATTTCCTTTAGGTGTATCCACCATGTATACATCATGGGATGAGGTGGTTGTCCAGCATCCTATAGGCGCTGGTTCATTGTTGTCTCCTACATAATCATCCATACCGTCGATGTCTTCGGAGTCGAAATCAAGCACGTCGTGTAAGCTTTCGACAGTGGCTACGAAGTGGGTTGTGGGTGGGCATCGAATTTCTTCGTCGTCCGCATCCCAACCTTCCTGACCGTAATCCGGCCATGGCTCTCCGAATAAAGAGAGAGACTTTAGTGAATTCAGGATGTCACCAAAGGGCGAGTGCTGAAAGATGTCCGCGGCAGTGAACCCCATGACCGGCGCCCGATCGGATTCGATAGGCAGGGGCGCGGACGGTTCGGAGTCCGGGGAGGAGTCCGGCACCCTGGAGTCAAGGTCTTCGCAAAGGACATGGATGGAGTTCGGCTCAATCGCCAGAGATTGTAGCCCCGAGGCGGCGCCCAACCACTTGTCCTCGATCGGGAATCCGCCCGGATTAAGGGTCGGAGCGACGCTGGTGCGCCTCCGTGGCACCGCTCGCGGCAGAGCTAGATCATACCCATCGAGATAGTGCGGCACGCCGGCTGTGGCTCGAATCCGTCAAGATCAAGTCTCCGCGACATCGGCCGATAGTTCAAACTTCCAAATCTGACCTAATGTCCAGGGCGAAGCTTCGATCTGCTTCGGATGGCTGCTTAATTGGCCCACAAAGGCAAAGCCGCCGAATCGAAGATCTGTCCGGGAGAAAAGTCTCACCCGGACCGCGCCATTGTTGATGATTGAAGGAGCCATCGGGCCAATCGGTGGCGACACGAGGAACTCTCAATGAAAGCACCAATGTCGGTGTCAAAACCAGCGGATCTCGGTAGGGGGTCCCAATCTGTGCGTCTAGGCGGATGGTAACAGGAGACAAGGGACACGATGTTTTACCCAGGTTCGGCCCTCTCGATGGAGGTAATACCCTACCCTGCTTGATTAATATTGATGATATGGGTAGTACAAGAGTAGATCTACCACGAGATCAAGGAGGCTAAACCCTAGAAGCTAGCCTATGGTATGATTGTTGTTCGTCCCACGGACTAAAACCCTCCGGTTTATATAGACACCGGATAGGTTAGGGTTACACAGTAGTCGGTTACAATGGTAGGAGATCTACATATCCAGATCGCCAAGCTTGCCTTCCACGCCAAGGAAAGTCCCATCCGGACACGGGACGAAGTCTTCAATCTTGTATCTTCATAGTCTTGGAGTCCGGCCGCGATGATAGTTCGGCTATCCGGACACCCCCTAGTCCAGGACTCCCTCAGTGCGGCTTTGTGATTTGACGCCTCATTGCTCATTACTACGCCGGCGCCATGACTGCTGTGCTTCACCCCGGCTGCTCTGCACTGTATTCCGGTATGGCATGTGGACCCGGTAGCTTGATGTCCCACATGTCGGCGGAAGGGACTAGAAGATTTATGAAAGCGAGCGCTCCACTCTTACGACGGAGGAGTAGACAACATGATGGCCCAGTGAACTGTCACTTGTACTATATAGTACTATAGTTTTGCTGTTTCGCATGATCCATCGATACAAACCCGATTAAACAGGAAAGGGCGAGATTTTTCCCGCGCGGTAGATGATACTGACCATACACTTCAAAGGCAATTTTAATGTATGCAAACTGAATAATTATAAGTAACAATATGATATCTAGTAAAACTAAAAACACATATGATTTTGTGTTAGAGTGTAGTAGTAGTGCTGTATTGCATAGTTGTTAGATGTAACATGCGAGAACGTGTAGAGATGTAGTTTTGGAGGGCCTACAGAGAGAAAAGCGTAATACGGTCACCGAACTTCGTAATAAGCTGATTACGGTCACTATATACGCTTTGCGGTGATTATCCGTCACTTGCTCACAGCTCAGCATCGGATTGCATTCTCGCTGACCGCCAAATAGTCTGCGTGGCGCCATGTTGACTAGTTAAATTGACCATGTTCCTTGTGGGTCCCACCTATCAGTTTGCATAGGGAAAAGGTCAGATAAACACAAATTTATGCAGGCGCGACAAGGCTCCAACCCGTGCGCAGGAATCACCTGGTTATGTATGTGTCTGTCAGGGCCTGATGTGTGCGCATGCACGTGTAGGTTGAGCACTTGAGCGTGACAGTGTGTGTTGGTCGTGTGGTGTACTGGTGTGTGCATGGATGCATGCGTGTGTGTGTGTGTGTGTGAGTGTTGCGTGAGTGCATGGCTGCGTGTGTACATGTGAGTGTTGCGTGCGTGCGTGGGTGCATGTGTTTGTGTGAGTGTTGCGTGGATGCAGTTCGTGTGCATGCGTGCGTGTGTGTATAATCACCACACCAGCTCCTGTGTGTTAAAACTGACGGCTCAGCATACCAATACAAGGCCACCTTGTCCGCTGTGCCCGCGGTCATGACTTCGAACCACCATCAAAATATATTTTTGTCGTTTGTTTTCATTCTTACTAGCAAGATGCCCGTGCATTGCACATAACATCAATATGCATTTGTATGACTTGTTTATCTTGTGAGAGAAAAGAATGAATGAGGGAAGGCCTTATTTGCAAATGTGGAGAGGTGTGTGGGTACCTTTTTGCAAAATTGCCATAGTTTAATTCTTTCCTATCCGTTAGATATAAATCGGACGGCCTATATTGCAGGATGGCAGGCACACCATCATCACCAACTCTGTTTTTTTACAAGAGTGTATTTTATGTATTTTATAAGAGTGTAGATGTAGAGTAGATACAAGTCGACAGGTGAGCATGATGGTAGTGAGATAATGTGATGCAACACTAGAGGTGCCACGTGGAGCGTTTAACTGGTCAACTAGTCATGTCATGAGCAAATACAGAGTTGTACGGTCAGCCCATGACTGTATAATAACCACTAAACGTAAACGGTGACCGTAATGAGTGGATTATGAAGTCCAATGTATGTATCGTGCTTTCGCTTCAAATACAATGATCGTCATTGCATATATCACGAGAGAAAGATGAAAAACGCGTGAATTTTCTGGGGGCTTACTTTTAGAGGACCTGGAGATAGTTTTGTGTGCATACGTGAAAGGGGTGTACAGGGGGGATGAGATGGAAAGAGAGATGCTCTTCGTTTATATTTATTATGACTAACTTTGTATATAACATAAAAATATACAAATTCATAGTGCAGAATAAATATCATTGTGGGCACCATGCAATGCAAATTAGCGTTAGTACTCCTCCATATAACTTTGTAATTCGTATATATGTAGAAACTCTAAAATAATTTTTTGGCCACACTTTATTCAAAAGGAATGTTGTATGCGAAATAAACGTGAAGAGAGGGCTTTTTAGATCAATGGGGTACGTGATGTAACATGTGTGAATGTGTAGTTGATGCATTTGGCGGGGCCTAGAGAGGTATGTGTGTGTATTACGTATTCGAGAGAGGCATGGATAGAGGGGCCGACGAGGGGCGTGGGAGAGATAGCACGACAAATGAGAGTGGTCTAGAGAGAGAGAGAGACGAATATGACGTCATGACAAGAGATTCCATTCCCTTGATTGTGTATATGCAAGGGGGGAGGGAATAGAGGCACCAGGAGAAATTTTCTATGTGTGTGGTGTTTGTGTTGGTATGTGTGGGTGTGAGAAGATAATGAGACGTGGGGGCAGAGGGTGTGTCACCGCGTGAGGTCCGGTGGGTCGAGGTGTGGCCCTTCGTTCAGTTCCGTCCTGTGCCACATTGGTCGGCCCATGACACATTTAGGAGGACCCATGGATGACTAGTCGTACAGGACAAAGATAGCAAAATTGTGCAGGACTCTGTGTCCACTGACAAAGCCGGCTAGGATTTGTAACCCTAAGTTCTCGGACTAAAGTAACCCCTTTATCTCTGATATTACTATTCATCCAACCTAACTTTAAGGGGCATCCTACAGAATGCTCTGCTAGAATCATACTCATCGATTAGGAAGAGAGGTGTGAGACAATGCGTGAGAGACAAAGTAAAGATAATGTGCGTACATGAGACACGTAGGCAGGTCCATGTATATAGAAAGGGTCGATGAGGATTGTGTGTGTGTATGTTTGCGAGAGGAAGAGTGCTTGTGATAAAGGTTAGTGAAAAAAGTTGTACATGGTTACGAGAGGGAGGGATGGTTATATCTAGAGCATGTGTGCGAGAAAGACACCTGGGAGAGAGTGTGTGAGCATGTGTGAGAGATCACCGACGGAGAGTGAAACTACACGTAAAAGACTGCTCTACACATTGATTAAAGATATAAATTGTATCCAAATATTAGGATGGGATCATGGTATTTGCAATTCGCGTAAGGAGCGGTCATTGATCCATCAGACATCTAGAATCTATCGAATTTGAGCATGTCTATGTTATTATTCGACACAATTGATCCACATAGTTAGTATTTTGAACTCCAGACAATGCATCGCATTAGCAATTGAATATAAACGTGAGTATAGTTCATGTTGTGTGTGTAAAGCACAATATACATACGAAAGTTACACAATGGACATTATAAATAGCTACATATGAACTAGCATACATTTGAATTCAACTTAAGGTGGTTTAAAAAAATCAAATTCGACATGAAGTCCATTCAATTATTTGAATTTGATATCATGACATTTGTAAACCATACCTAAATTATGGGGGCACCAATATTTGCTCTGATTTTGTACATAATAGCATATGTAGTCGTGTACAAGATAGATTCAAATTTAGCTCCTCCATTCCAAATAATCGTAGTTATAGGAGTTTCAAGTGTCAAAATTTCAAAAAGAAGCGGATAATTTAATGAGGTTTTCAAACATACATGGTCAAATATAACGTTGTCTATTTAGGTCAATCCTCATAGTTCAAGAGTACTCTAAACGTGAATGCTTGTGTTTCAAAATTTCTAACGAAGCGCCAAAAGTGCCTCTACTCGCCCGAAACCGCGTGAGACCAATGTTTGGTAGTACAAGGAAATTACTTTTCTAATAACTCCGACCTGTGAAACCTACCGGCCCGACATCCAAAGGTCTAAACCGGGGTAGGTTTGTAGCTTCATCTAGACGCCACGCAACCGCCTCCGAAAAACATTCATACATAATGTCGCCTAAGCACACATGCGTGCGCCGAAATCGCTCCCGCCCACTATATGGGACACCTGGGATTGCCATCCTACCCCCGACCCGCAGTAGGTCTGAAATTTAAGAGGGGGGCAAAGTTTGTACTTTCCCCAAATTTCAAACAAGCGCGTCCCATCTTCTGCTCAAAAGCCAAAACAAGCGCGTCCCTGCATCAAACATGGTCCCCCACCCGCCTGATTCCCCATTCAGTATCCGTGGGCGCCAAAACTACCTCTCCACCAGCCGTGAAACCCGGCGCCCTCCGTCCGCCACCCCATCCCACCCATCAACCGCCGCCTCCTCCATCATGCCGAGCCGATACCCGACGCCGCCGCCCACCGCAACCTCAACCGCAACGCCTCCACGGCAAGTAGTTGAAGCCGAGGCCGAGCCGTCTGCATGCGGAGCCAGTTCAACCACGCCGTCCTGCGCCTCACCGCTGCCGCTCCAACTCGCCACCTCCACCACACCGAGCTGTTCCTCGCTCGCCGCCCTTCGCCACCTCGGATCTGCTTCCCTCCACCGACATACGGCCACGGCAACACAGTCAACAATTTGGCCATGGGTTCGCCCAAGCCTGCACCTCCGTAACATCGGTTTCCCGGTAAAAAGAAGAAGATCGGCGCGACATGTGGAGGTGACCACACCGCAACCAAGAAGGTACTCCTCTTCCTTATTCGTGCAAATCTTACATCTCTACTTGCATGGTATTCATCCCACGTAAGACACTAGTTGACCGCTTCTTCTTGATACTAGATGTTCCTAGTAACTCGCGATGCACAGGTTTCTCCTCATATACTATTTCACCTTAGCTAGAGGTCCGTCGCCCCTGAATTTCAATTTCTGGCCGTTGATTCCCAATTAACTAAGCATTCCCGGCATAATGACGCTAGTACGACTATTACGCCGGGAAGCAGCGCTTTGGTGTTTATCTTAGGGCGTGTGCGGCCTAGAGCTACTCTTGGCGCCCGATCTGGAGGTCGGCCGAGATTAAAGGGATGGCCTGGGGGCGCTGCCAAGGACGGCGGTGGTGTGAGGTCGATGGGAGGGCGGGGCGGCGGAGGCAGGGTCTGGGCGGTGGTCGTTGGCGGTTCAAGAAAGATCATCAACAAGGATCAAGGGAGGTAGACGAAGGCCATCTGCCTGCTCCTTATAGATCAAAAGGTTCATTAAAAATCTATCGACCTATTTATTTTCAATCATCGTTATCTTAGATATGACCACATGTGGCGGTGTGCTGGAGGAGTACCTGCATTTCCTGTGCTCATATATTACAAAATCATACGGAGTAGAATCTAATTTTGTTTGCCATGCAATGTTGTAGAGCTATCATATGTCTCATGTCATTTATTTTTCAGCCACCGCTATCTGCTACTTTTACAAAGGCACTAGTTCTGCACACACTTCACCCATACTCTCACTATTGTGTTTTTATGCAAGGGTATTTCAGAGTCTGCCTCGAGAGAAGCAAAAAGAAAAGAGACAAGTCGTACCAGCTTTCTCGCTGCTAGGCACGGCACGTTACATCGCTATAAAGGGTGCAAGGTCGCAGATGGAGACGGTAAACGAGCTCGAGTTGATGACCTCGCCGCAATGAACCACCATCCCTGTGTGCTTGCTTTAACTTCATGTGCCATATGTGGTTGCATGTTCCATATGGTTTTGAGCTTGTATTCAAAGGTCAAGTCGGTCTTTATTAATATAAGGAAAGATATTTTTACATGAACCACCATGCCGTGAGCACCGAAGACAAATAGTTAGTCGTGGCACTTTGGTCGAGCCAAATGACAAGCCCAAAGAAAGACATGCATCACCGAAGCCAACTAAAAGCCGCGATGGTGGCGAAGCAAGCCGCCTCCACCAGCGCCAGGTCCTAGATGATCATGTTCACCACTCCACCGGATGTCTAGCTTGTATTGCTTCCAATTTGGTTAAATTGCATCTGCTTAGCTTACACATTATACCTTTGAATATGACATGCCTTTCTGTTTTTGGTGCATACTAGTACATCTGTGTATTAACCATGTTCTTACATCAAACTAATGTTCTTGTGTATCCCTCATCAATCAGTTATGATGAGGCAGGCAGGCAAGGGGACTACTCATTTAAAGAAAGCAGCGTCAGCCACCCAACATGATTCTCAAGAAACAGAAATGCTAGACGCAGATAGTGAACGTAGCTCTGTAGTTGATTACAACATTTCCCCTACACTAGCATCGCAGGTGCTTGCTCTAACTTGGCAGCATGATATGTGGTTGCATGTTGCATATGGTGTCTAGATTGTAATTCTTCCAATCTGGTTAAACTGCATGTGCTAGTCTGCTTAGCTTATACTCCCTCCGTCCCATAATGAGTACATTATACCTGTTAATGTGACATGCCTTCCTGTATTTAGTACATAGTACATCTGTCTATTAAGCATGTCCTTACATAAAACTATTGTTTTTTTGTATCCCACATCAATCAATATGACGAGACACCGTTAGTATATGCAGTGCGATATTAGTTGCATCTTTCATATGATTTATAGCATGCGCTGCTTCTAATTTGTTGAAATTCCATTTATGATGGGACGCTTTTAACTTGGCGGAGTCATATTGGTTGCATCTTTCATGTGGTGTCTAGCTTGCATTGCTTCTTATTTGCTGGAATGGTTTCTGCTTAGTTTACACAAACAGTTGTGAACATGCCATGTCGTCCTGTTTTTTGTACATATTCCATCCTGGTATCATGTGTTTGCCTTACATCAAAGTAGTGATTGTTAGTATCATGCATGAATGAGTTCTGAAGAGAGAATTTTATTGCTTTTTCCTGTCGGTTTTACTTGACAATTCAAAATCAATAAAGCGGAAGGAAGTTAGCAAGGCAGCCGATAAAGGTGCTCCTTCCAAACGGAGGGCCTCTACAGTTTCTACTCCTCCACACCCCCAAGATGATTTCCAAGACAACACATGCATAGACACTCAACAAAGTTGTGTTTATGTGTGAGCACGTCTCCCCTAGTGCAGCATCACTGGTGCTCCCTCTAACTTGGCACTGTTATATGTGGTTGCATGTTATGTGTGATGTCTAGCTTGTATTGCTTCTAATTTTGTTGAATTCCATCTGCTTACTTTACACATTATACTTGAATAAGACACGTGTTCCTGTTTCTAGAACATACAATGTTTGTCTATCACACCATGTTCTTACATCAAATTACTACTGTTGTGTAACCTGCAACAATCACTTATCATAAGACATGTTTGACTTCAGAGTGTGATATAGGTTACATCTCACATTCTTTTCTAGCTTGTACTACTAATTTGTTGAAATGGCACTTATGACGAGACAGTTTTAACTTGGTAGAGTGATATTCGTTGCATCTTTCATATGGTATCTAGCTTTCATTGCTTCTAATTTGTTGAAATGCCTTCTCCTTAGTTTACACATCATAAGCTGTGAATATGCAATGCTGTGAATATGCAATGGCACTAATGACGAGAGACCTCTAACATGGTAGTGTGATGTTGTTTGCATCTTGCATATGATTTATTTCTTGTACTGCTTCACATTTGTTTAAACGCCATTTATGATAAGACACTGTTAACTTGGCAGAGCGATATTTGTAGCATCTTGCATATGGTGTCTACCTTCCATTGCATTGCTTCTAATTTGGTGAAATGTCTTCTTCTTAGTTTACACATCATAGTTCTCGTTATCTCTTCCGTCCTGTTTTTCATACATATTACATCCTCCTATCATGTGGTTGTCTAACATCAAAGTTCAGTTTCAAGATCACACATCAATTTGTTCAAGAACTAAATTGTTATTCGTTTTTATTGTCGGCTTGACTTAACATGGCACAGAGAAAGAGGAAGAAACACAGAATGGCAGGGAATGAGAAGCGGATGAATCCTGCAGATTCTGCTGGTACTGATGGTGCAATAGAAGGTCAAAGTCCAGCGGAAAATTCTACAAACACGGCATCCCATGCTACACGAGCTGCAAAAAAAGCCAAACAGAAACAAATAGCTGCCACCAAACAAGCATGGACAACCCTAGTTCTTGCAACACCTACCATAGTACTACCAGCTGCACGACATACTCGTGCGCCAACTGAGCTAGCAGCATGTTCCCAAGCTCCCTTGCCACCTGACACTACTTCCCAAGCACTCTTGACACAAGACGAGTTGGCAATATCAGATGAACCTTGTGAGCTTCAACAACAAGAAGGTAGTTGCTGGAGTCAAGTTGCAGTTCCATGCTTCTTTATATGTAGTCTCACAGTTTGATGTACACTAACACCTCCTATGTTCGTTGTTGGACTAGCACTTAGGCGCAAGAGGAAACAAACATCAGGGATAATGCTCGATAGGTTAACTAAATCTAGAGGAGGAAGAATGGAGATCCGCTTTGAGGCAGGTTTAAAAGGCCACGGATGCTACTGAGTCAGCCAAGTTAGTATCGAGGCAGCGGTTGCCGTTAGGTGTCATGTATGTATCCTCCCAACATGGATTCAATGACAGAATGACAAAGACGAAACCCAGTTCAACACCCTCCTCGACCATTTATCTGTAAGTATGGTTATGTATGGAAACTAGTAATATCGCCTTGCTCGTCCCATACTTTGTTGGTTGTTGATAATGAGAGTCCCATAATTTTCAACAAATGAGGTTCAAGTTGATAGCCAAGATGATGCAACCTGCAAGCTTGCACCCATGTTTTCAAGTCTGCTCATGACAAGATCGGTATAACTTGAGGAAAACTCACTTTGAAGACAAGGCTAACAAAGGAACTTTCCCAAACATCTCCAAAGGGAAAATATATCGGATGTAGACCGGAGGGGCCTTGTTAAACACTGGTCCGATCCTAAGTATCGTGTACATTATATATATGTGATCGATCACATGTTGAAGTCCTATTTACGCATGTGCCACACAAATCTATCTTCTTGTAGGTGAACTGTTCAAAGAACAAGGCCAACTGCATTTAAAGTGAAATTCCAACAGCGTGATCGCGTAGCTATATTGCACATTGCGAGGCTCTTGTAATTAGCTGTTGTTTCACTCTTTTCACTGTACCATATTATTAGATCTATATTGACTTGTTCGAAATGCAGAGGAAAGCCCGCAAGGACCAAAAAGTACCTGAACCAAATGCTATGGAAATCTTCAAGGACTGTCACACCAGCAAGAAGAAGGGCATGACTACACCAGTCAAAGCCGCTGTTGTAAGTCCTTAATCCTCATGCCTTTTAAATACTACTTACTCTGACTTGTGCCTTGAACTGCATGGTTTGCAGCCAATGTCTATTACTCTTTTCAATTTTATACACAATTGTCTTAGCGTATCATTGCACCTTACAACGTTTAAAAGAGAGGAGTGATGTTCCTTTGATCTTGACCCGTAATCTAGTTCTGTGCTGGACTTGCCCACACAACGTTACAATTGCCTATTTGTCTGTTCTCAGTTGTTTTGTGATATGAATGATGTCATACTATGCTTACTGTCGTGGATTTGTCACGGCAGATGTCCTAGTGTAAGGACTTAATCGCGAGGCCAACGCATCTATGTGGTAGCTTGAGAGGGGTTGAGCGGAATCGAGAGACGCAACACACAAGGCGAGGATTTAGATAGCTTCGGGCCCCGGGAAACATCATCCGGTAATAACCCTACATGCTATTTGTTTTTTTTTACTATTTACTGCAAGGCAACAGCCTCACAGTCCTTTATTAAATAAAATAGTATTAGTTACAACTATACAAATTTACAAGAAGGAGAAAAAATTTACAAAAGGGACTATGTAAGGTCAGCTATCCAGGAAACAAAACTATCCTTATATTTACATCTAATCCTATGAGACAGGAGAGAGATGTCATGTATGAAGCTTCTTCTCCAAGCTCTAAATGATGGTTGCTCATTCCTAAAGATTTTCCCATTCCTTTGTATCCAAATGTTCCAGATAGCAGTGAAAACCACCTCAGAGAAGAAAGGGTGTCCAAAATCCTTCCTTGCTGTATGTGCCATGTCATATGTGGTTTGGTTTGGTTGCGCAGACCATGAAATTCCAAGATAGTTCCAAACTCTTTGGCTATAATTGCAAGTAAAGAAAAGGTGAGCTCGATCCTCATGTTGGGCAAGATTGCAGAGTACACAAGTATCATCCTGAATGATCCAGTGCCTTCGTTGCATCATATCTCTGGTGTTCAAACGATCCATTAACAAAGAGCCAACCAAAGACTTTTATCTTTAGCGCATGCACTCTTCCAAATCCACTTGAAAATATGATCAACCACCGATGTGAGAAGCAAAAATCATAGTATATCTTTGCCTTATAATCACCAGATTTGGAAGGCCATTTCCAAACGCCCTTGTTCTCACCATTTAAACTGATCGATGATGTAATAGCTTGTAGATGTGTGAGCTCGTAAAAGCCTCCTGCGATAGAGGCAGATGAAAGTGTTCCAAGATGTCGCCTCACCAAAACTCTTGAACTGTGATTGCACTGTCCACAAAGAAAGGAGTGGAGCCTTGGGAAAGATTCCTGCAACTGACAACATGATTTCCCAGCTGCCAACGATCAAGCCAAAAAGAACCGTATCTCCAAAGATAAACTTGAGGAACTGCTAGGTTGAGAACTTCGAATAGGCGATAATATCACGCCACCAAAAGAGCCACAAGCCCCGGTGCTTTGGGGTGGTGATGAAGCATAATAGGTGTCCCAGATTAGTGATACCCAAGGCACGCCCACTTTGTTGAAAAACTTGAAAAGGTGCTTAATAAGTAAGGCTTCATTTTGATAGACAAGCTGAGAACACCCAAACCTCCAAAATCCTTAGGACGACAGACTAGATCCCAAGCAGCCAAAGATTGGCGAGGGTTATCCGTGTTACCCTCCATAGGCACTGCCTCATGATCCTCTCAAGTTGCTGAATAATGCCTTTTGGAAGAGATAAAGTGCACGAAAATAAATTGGCATGGAGCACAACACGGACTGAACAAGTTGCGCCGGCATCCTTGGTTAAGCAAACATGAAGAAGCGATAAACGGCGCCGATTCGATCCACCATAGGCATCAGCTCATAGATGGAGGGCCTAGAAGTTCCCATGGGTAGACCAAGATACGTGAAAGGCATCTTGCCAACGTCACAACCCAGCAAAGAGGCCACTCGAGTACCTTCTTCAT
Organism: Aegilops longissima; assembly: GCA_021605205.1. Taxonomy (NCBI): domain Eukaryota; kingdom Viridiplantae; phylum Streptophyta; class Magnoliopsida; order Poales; family Poaceae; genus Aegilops; species Aegilops longissima. The sequence continues at coordinate 153,573,567 of CM038681.1, forward strand.
CAGCCATGTTAATGGGAATGAGAGAAGATTTGCTAAAATTAACCCGCAAGCCAGTTGAGTCCGCAAAGGTTGTCAGCATCTCCTTGAAAGCAATGAGCTGAGCATCAACCGCAGGTAGTACAATCAAAGTGTTGTCGGTGTACTGTACTATAGGGTAATCATTGGTGGTGGTTGGGATTGGCATAGTAAGGATGTTCCTGGAACACATCTCATTGACAACAGACTGTAATAAATCCACTGCAATCACAAAAAGTAACGGTGATAGAGGATCACCTTGGCGCACACCGATCTACAAAACAAAGTGCTTCCACGGCACGCCGCTGAGAAGCATGAAGAAGATCCGTTGATGTAATAGAATTGATCCACCCAGTCCACAGAATCGAAACCCTTGCGCTGCAGGATTTTGAGGATTAGCTCATGCTCAATTGTATCAAAGGCTTTCAGAAAATCCAGTTTAAGTAGAACAATAGGTCGCTTGGAGGCTTTGCATTGATGTATATACTCAAAACACCGTGCTAAGCAGTCTTGGATGGAGCGACACGAAGAAAACCATATTGATTGCGGTGGATGCATCGCAGAATCACTTGTCAAGACAGTTAGCAAGCAGCTTAGTCAAAACTTCAAGCATGTGTTGGTCAAGGAGATTGGCCGAAATCTCCGACAACTTCGTGGCTTAACTTTTTGGTATAAGGGTTATTAATGAGGTATTTAGGCATTCCAAATTACATTTCCCTCATAGAACTCCTTGACAAGTTGCATGAAATCCTCCTTAAGAATAGGCCAACATCTCTTTAAAACAAACCGAGAAGCCGTCGGACCGGGGGCACGATCAGGTGGCATGTTCTTAATGACAGCATCAACCTCGGAATCAGTGAAAGGCTAGGACATATCCTGAAGACCATCAACTCTTGCAATTAATGTGTCCAAATCAAAACCCATGCGGATTCCTTTAGCATTACCCATTCTTTGATTAAAATCTGACCAAAACATGGTGGCAAGCTGTTGGTGTTCCGAAACCACATCACCATCAGAATTCCTGAGAGATGAGATGGTGTTTCTCCTGTACCTTTCCGTGGCCATGGCATGAAAAAATTTGGAATTTTCCTCACCAACTTTAATGTTACGTATGGTACAACGCTGCTTCCAATAAATATACTGCCAATGAAGAATATCTTCCAGATGCAATTTCACAATCCTCCTGAAATTAAATTCAGGCCTAGATAAATTCCTGATCTCCTCCAGGCCATCGAAATAGAGAATGACCTTGTTGCAATCAGTAATTAGAGCTTTAATCATGATGCACTCATGTGCCATTTCTTGAGGGCAAACCTTAACGATTTGAATTTATAAGAAATCTTTAGGGCAGCGAAGATCTTGCAACAGGTTTGTTCCAAACATGTGCCACACGATCAAAGAAACCGTGCAAATCAACCCAATAGTTCTCAAAGCGAAAAATTTTGGCTTTAGGAATGATCAGTAGCAATCGAGACGACACATGGGACATGATCGGCCCGTGCGAGCCCGGGCAGAAACAAGCGATTAGGATGGTCAATGGTCCATGCAATCAAGTAAAAACCATCGATCTGTTCCAAAAATGGATTAGTTTGCATATTTGACCAAGTAAACTGTCGCCTTTAATTGAAGCTCAATGAGGCCTGGTGCCCAATTATTTCATTGAATGTAAAATATCACCGACATTACCCCTGTGCAGATTTCTTTCTCCAACGAACGCATGAAATTGAAATCCCCAACAACAACCAATTATCATCACAGTTAATATCAAGACTATATAACCATTGCACGAAATCATCCCGGGTCGGGCCCTGGCAGGGACCATATACTGACACAAGAGTCCAAATTTCAGGAGTATGCTTGGATTGGAATTCAATAATAATACCAAAATGCCTTGCCTCAATTAGTTTTCCTTGAAAGAAAGAAGAATTCCATATAACGATCATGCCAGCCGAAGCACCATCCGAAGGTACATAGGAGAAGTTATCGAAACGACGTGGACAAAACTTCCTAATGAACCTATGATCAATGTGCGTGCATTTCGCTTCTTGCAGCGCAACAACCGAACAACCACTTTCATCAATCTTCTGTTTAACTGCTAATTGTCGTGCTTCAGAATTAAGACCACGCACGTTCCAACATAACACCTTCCAATCTCTAAATCACATCGATTCATTACAAGCCCAAATAAAAACTAGAAGCAAAAGTAGATCATGCAATGACCTACACCGACCCACCTACACGTGAAGGAAATATCCTAAACATGAAATGAAGAATGATAGATGGCGCTTATAAAGGTACGCCATAAACCCATATGCCATAGAGAGGATCTAAACATCGTAACCCTTGCTGCTGGTGGATGTAGAAGGACCAGCCTCAAGCTTGTCCTTGGAGATCTTCTCTGGCGCAATTCTCGGCGTGCTCCAATTCAATCAAGATCGAAATTGGCGCTGGCGAGGCACGCACCTTCTTTCCTCCGGCTTGGTTGAGCTTGTTCGACGCTTCTTGAAAGAGGACTGATCCTTGCCTTGCTTGAGGCTTGTGCTTGGAGCTTTATGATAGCCATTCCGTAATGCACTTAGACGCATCAAGGGCGCACCTCGAGTCCACTACAGCCTTAGAACTCTTGGCAGATTTCGCCACGGCCACGCTTGGCCCTAATCGGTGGCATGGCGAGAACTCAAAGGACTCATCGACAGCTCGGAGATGTCATCAAAGCCATCAAAGCATAACGCCCGAGCAATGTGCCTTTTAATCGAACAACTTTGACGAGGAAAGCATGCAGTTGGATCAGGTGCAGGCAACAAAGAGAAACTTGCATCATTCCCATCAAAGCAGATATTCCAGGTACTCTTGGACTGAAGCAGAGAACACAGATTCATCTTGAACACATACTTTGGAATCTCAGCAGAAAAAATATATGGTATGAACTTGCAGAACGAGCGCTTCCACTGCATCGCTGGCGGAATCACAGGGCCAAAAACAGTAAGGACTTGACCAACATGGAGAGGAGGCTGCAGTGGGGCGCCAGGATGCTGCATAATCACTAAGTTCTCCTGGTGCTGCTGATCATTAACAGAACCGTTTGACACCTGCATAACAATAGATTCCTGTGACTGATTCTCAAGAACTTGGTTTTCCTCAACAATCTCCTGATGCACATTAAGGTTATCATGCTGAACCTCCTGCTGTTGTGGTGCATGCTCCTGTGGAGGAGGTGGCAGCTCATCCTAGCCAATCTCAGGAAACTCCGGCATAACCCAATTATGGTTATTAAATTGCAGATGTCCAGGGAGTGGATGAGGATTGCCATCAAAGGGCATGGGATCCTCGTCCGGAGGCAAGATGTCAGCAAAATCAGCAGAGAAGATGTAAATCGGAGCAGACCATGAAATGCGAGAACCACCAAAATCAGCAAACTCTCGATATACCACATCACGCGGCACCAATGTAGTTGCTGGGAAGGAAACATACGCTAGGGTACGAACAAGTAACGGATCATCCTGATGCCAGTGATGGAAACGGCCAAAGGTACTAATAGCATCGGCAATATACTGAGTACGCCGATAATCCAGAGGAATTCCAACTATCATAACCCAACCCTCCGAAAACCCTGAACAGCTCAAAGTTGATTCCTTCATCATGCGGCACAAATCTAACAAATATGTCATTATCCAGCTCAAACGGTGGGTGATCAATTAGGGCCTGCCTAGCAACCGAAGCTACGGAAACGGAAGAGACCCACACCTTGGATCCATGGTTGAGCATCAAGGACGGCTCACCAAGAGTGTTAACAACAAAATCACTAACCATGTTTCTGAAGATAGCAATTTCTTCAGGCAGAGGAGCTGGCTCGACGATGGCAATAGCGTATTCCTCATGCCGACGATCCGAGCCACAGCCGAGAGAAGAAAGTCTTGTAACCGCCTCGGACCGCCATCAATAATCTCAAACCCCGCGGCACAAATGGCATGGGGTCAAGGGCAAAGGTAGCCATAGCAGAGGGGCCTCGGAAGGTGGCGGTGATAGGGCCGCAGCAGATGGTGGAGCGACTAAGGTGTCGATGGTGGCGATGTAGGTGGTGGTGGTGTGGAGGGGGGTGGCTCAGCAGGCAATGGCGGAGACGATGATGGTGTTGCAGGCGCGATGGGACTTGGCAGAGACCCAGCGTGGCTAGAGTCGAGGGAAACCGAGGCGTCAGCGTAGAAATCTCAGTTGACCGTCCCGGGGTAGTTGGATTCACCCGCGGGACCCACTTGTAAGTCGGGGAATGCGTAACGTCCGAGCATCCTTTCGCCCGATGGCCAAGGCGAAAGCATTTGCGACATCGAATAGGACTGGTGCACGAATTAGTGTAATGTAGCATCGATAAACAATTCTGACATTTCCAAACCTTGAACACCATATCATCAATGAGATCATTAAATTGAGCAGCCTCCTCCGAAATAACCGGAATATGTTTCTCCATAACACCCGAGGAAGAAATCTCAACTGCAGCAGCAGAAAAATCTAAAGCAACCTGAGACTGTTGGGTCAAAGACTGGGCCGTGTTACAACTGACCAAGGCATCAGATCCTTTGTGGGCAAAAGAATCATGATGGGCCAGGGGCCCCAACTGGTCCATGCATCCATGTTGGGTTCGAGCGACCGGATCATCGTATTCAGATGTAACAGATCCATGTGAATGTGCACTCTCCATTCGAATCAGCCGGGTTGGTGAAGATCCGGAACTAGTGGCGGGATTTTTGGCAGGGACGTTGATTGTTCCGAATGAGATGGGTGGCGTGGCCACCGTCCACTGAAGATTATTCGCCGGCGGCGAGGGCAAGATCAGTCTGTCCCGATGATGCACGTCATATCCAGCCTCCGATACCGTATTAACCAAAGACTGAGAGGCATGAAACCTATAACCCTTGCAAGCAGGATATTGCAGGAACGTTGCAAAAGAAAGCTTCTTTCGTGAAGATGAACTCAATCTAAAGGATGATCTAGCCGGTGGATTATGCATGGCTAGCAACCCCAAAGTGGCACGTTTCTTAGAGGGACTCACTAGGATCCATTCAGCATCACACTGTTTTTTCCAGAGCTTGAATTCACGGACCCAATTAGGACCACCATTTCCCCAAAGATGAAAGAAGCATTTGAATTGTGTGCACGCAAACGACCTCAACTGGAGAATGTAGAGACCAACTTGCTTACAAGATACCAGAAAGGAAAATACCTTGTCACGGATGATTTGCACCGAAAATTCAATCGCAGATCCCCCAATCGCTGATTCCAAGGCAGCCGCCACAGAGTCATCATTAAGACGAAATATATGCCTGCTGAAAGACACTACCATAATGAAATGGGCCGTGTCATCCGTGGAATGAATAGATCTCCCACAAAGTTTGAAAATCTTGTCCGCAAAAAGGGCACCCGGTGAGAAATCCAAATCCAACGTTGATCCACCAGAAGAACCCATATGAGATGGGTATAGGCTTGTAGAACAGAGGCCGCCAGAGAAGATGGGCGGAAGAGGAACCCGAGTCGTTGGCTAGAAGAGAAGATCGCCGGAAAACCTAGGCCGGCGGTGGGTGGGTGGGTGCGGAGCCATATTAGGCCCTTCCTCTTAAGAGGAAAACCTACATGCTATTTGTGGCTAGGTCTCATTATGATCATGAGGGAGTCGCCGTAAGCCGGCTCTTTGTGTCTAGCCCTAGATAATGTTTCTTGTCGCTTGTCCCTCTTTGGGGTGCCCTGCCCCTCCTTATATAAGTTAGAGGGGCGGGTTACATGTGGAGTCCAAATAGGATTAGGACTAGCCTGTCTTCTACTACAAGCCGGATACAAGTCCGGGTCTTGATTCCTTGTAAGGAAGATATTCCTCACGCCTTTCCTCTTAAGTCGGCCTACCATAACGTAAGCCGGCCTTCTGGGCCTTGAGCCTCCTGGGCCCCCGGGTCTTGTCGCTCCTCTGATACGCTTGTCAAGCCACCCATAAGTCGCCGGGATCGGGCGGGTCACTTAGTGTGTCGTCCAGCCAGGGCGGGTCATTAGTGAGTCGCCAAGTCCGGCCGGGTTACACCGCGGGGTATATCCCCGACATTAGCCCCCAAGTTTAGCTTGGATTTATCCATGGTAAACTTATGCTGCAAAATAATCACAAGAATAAATTTGACAGGTTGTGCTCCGGACTAAGAATTCTTGTAAACGGGCACCTGAACATCCTTAAGTCCTTGTTATTTCCTTCTTCTAGAAAATCCGGGTCAATAAACCATCTTCATACTCAAATTGTTGTCGTTGGTGTCTCATAGAGAAATATTGTGAAGAATAATCCACTTGAGTCGGCTTCCAAAGCACCGGCTTAAGAAATAGTGGTCTTGAAATAATCATATGATATTCAGCCGGTTTGAAAATATAAGAACTTGCCAATCTCTGATTTCCAAAATCACCGGGTTATAAAAACTGATAATTCCTGGTCATGATTGTTTCCAACGCCGGTTCATGATAGTTGCCAGTGCCGGTTCATGATTATTGATGACGCCGGGTTATGATTGTTGCAGACACCGGGTCATAATGATTGGTGATGCCGGGTCAATCTGGTTTGCTTAAAACTGAAAATTGGAAGATATTTCTCCCTTATATCCATATTACCTGTAGCCCCCAAGTCTTGAACAGAACAAAGTGATGATTTGAGACTTGTTTCTAATAAATGTTGCAACTGGTTGAAGAAATCCTGTTTATTCATCTCAATCGTATAAACTGAATATTCCACACATGTAGCCCCCAAGTGCCGGGTTGTCATGCTTGCAGCAACTTGGGACTTGTAATTGCTTTATGCTCATGAAAACTTCAACCAGTGTAGCCCCCAAGGGCCGGGTCATTATGCAATAATGAGCAGGGACTTTGTAGATATAACCATGTAAATTTGAACAGTAATGTGTAGTCCCCAAGGACCGGCTTAGTAAGATAATACTGAGTTTGGACTTTGTATATAATTGATAATAACATCATATAATATAGTCTCCACCATGGGGCTTGAACCTTGAATTTTTGACAGGAGCAATGTTTAGCCCTGAAGGGCCAACTCATTTAGAATGTGATGAGTCGGGTCTTCAATAAATTGAGGAAACAATGACTTTGCATTAGCCCCCAAGTGCCATGGTGCATGCTGGCAGTGACATGGGACTTGCATATTTGATATAATCCCAATCTGAATAATGTAGCCCCCAAGTGTCGGGTCGTAAGCCTGCAGTGACTCGGGACTATTCCTTCCATTGTAGAATAAATCATATCCATTGATAAAAATAATAGCAGTTGCGCTAAAGCGACTTTGAAAACCTCTATCATAACACTGGTTATTGATAATCACAATAGAAATCTAGCCATTTTGGCTATTCAAGATTTGAATAATATAATCCGGTATGAAAACCTCAATCATTCAATATCATCATGAAAATCCAGCCAGTTTTGGCTATTAAAAATGTGAATACCTCATCGGTTGATAAGTAAATCCGGATTTTAAATACTCGGCGGCTCTTGGCCGATGACGATTTAATACGCCTTCATTGTAAGCCGGAATTTTTATAACCCGCCGGCTTATAGCCTTTGAGAAAAATCCAGAACGGATAATCATTTTGAAGCATCAAGTTTGGTAATGAGCTTGAACTTAATCATTTATATGTCATATTTCTGCAAATCCTGCAAAGAGTTTAAACAACATATGCCCTGGCGACTTAGCGTCAAAAGCCAGTGCGGGTAACCACCCAAATGTAGTCTTATCCTGCACACAAGTAGATCACAAGATCCCTATGATCCTTTGAATGACACCGCCGCTTATGTGACCTGCATAAAGAAGTTGATAACTCAACTCGTAAGAGCCGCACATATGATATTTGTGACAACTCAAATACTTGCGATTGTATAAAAACAGATAAAAATTTTGAGGCTTCTGATTCGAATACGATCAGTAAACCATTCCAAAGGGGTTAAGCTAAGATTCGAATACGATCATATAGCCCCCAGTGGCGTTGGCGTTGCCGATCAAAGTGGGTATCGACAGCTATGTTCTCTTTGGTTCGAATATGACCTATGTTTGAACAGGAAGCCCCCAAATGACCTTAAAAGTTGTTTAGCGACGCTGATTCGAATACGATCCACGACGATTCCCAAAGGGGTTGAGCTATGATTCGGATACGATCAAGAAGCCCCCAAGTAGGTTCAGCAGTTTGCTAATCAAAAGGGTATCGACAGCTATGTTCGCTTTGGTTCAAATACGACCTATGTTTGAACAGGAAGCCCCCAAGTGATCATATAAGTTTTGGCATTGCGCCGATCAAGAGGGTACTGATAGCTATGCTCGATGAGCAGGAAGCCCCCAAGTGATCATAATAAGATAAGCCGTAAGGTAGGATACCCAAGTTTGAACCACGCATCATGGCAGCAAGTTCTTTTGGCAACCTTTAATTTTTCTGAGAACTCGAACTTGCGAGAGATTAATGCTTTTTGAATCGGAACTTTAAACCAGATTTGAAAGCTTCAAAAATTTGTGAGGGAAAAATTTACCTTGAGCCGGATTTTGAACCGGATTTGAGAGCTTCAGTGCTTTGTGGGAGAAAGATGTCTCTTGAGCCGGATTTTAAACCAGAGTCCTTATTTTGAGCCGGAAATCTTCTGACGGCTTTTAAATTTTCATCGATCTAGCAGTAATCTCCGGGGCTGGGTTATTTTTCCCTTCAATGATCTTGAATTTATTTAAACCGGATAATTTTGCCGAGTCATATCATTGTAGCCCCCGAGTCTCAAGACGACTTGAGGAGTTGGCTTGAGATTCTCCATAATTAACCGTGATATAAACCGGTTTGAATCCTGCATGGGACAACTTGCAAACCAAAGTAATTGCTCTTTTGAAGAAAATAATATGTAATATAAAATATATTGGATGGATTTCACCTCATATGTTAGGCTAGTGATTATCCACAGAAGGTTGAAATGACTGCGGCAGGTTATAAATGATCCCGTATGAGCCGTGTCAGCAACTCGGCCAATGGTTCCTTCCAACTGGCTGTTTGAACCAAACCGTAGTGCCGATGACTTGTGCACCTATCCATTGAGCCATCCAGTGCAGACGGGGGTTGATAATATATAATAGTTTGCCTCCAATTTGTTGGAAGAGAAACTGGGCTTCCCAAGTAGTGACTTGCTCATACTCAATAAACAGCTCATCCAGAAAAATGCGGCCCGGTGTGTTGATGTAGACCAGGCCGCGAGAGACGGACCGTAAAAACGACCGCAACATCAAAGGCGGCTCAGACAGATGAATCAACCGTGGTGCTGTAAACCGGTGCGGGCGGGTAAGTTGTCCTCCTTGTTGTAAGCCGGCGTGGTCGTAAGAGACGGCCACGGCGTTGTAAGCCGGCGCGGTCGCGAGAGACGGCCACGGTGTTGTAAGCCGGTGCGGGAGTCCGTTGAGTAACGACGACCACCTGTGCCAAAAGATGTTGGCGTGCCTCCACCTCCGCGGTATAATATCACTGATTTGTTTAGGCCGAAAATAATCCGCCATGAAGTTGATGATCCCTAGGTGAAACTGAAATCCCTCACGGGTGAATTGGCCGCGGGAACAAACAGATAAACCGGCCATGGTGTTTGTAAGCCGGTGCGGACGAGCAAGTTGTCCTCCACGTTGTAAGCCGGTGAGGACGCGTGAACCGGCCGCGAGGGCGGACGGGTGAGTCATCCGTGGCGTTGTAAGGTGGTGCTGACGGGCGAGCCGGTCGGCGCGTTGATGTAAACCGGACCACAGGGGCGATGGCTGCATATAACAACACTATAGGCAGAGTGGTCGTTTTCAAAAAATTAATAAATATTGATAAAAGTAAACTGGATGGATATCACCTGGTATTTTTTTCGGATGCTGGTGCTGGATAATGCATAGTGCTGCTCTTGTTTTTTGACAAAAGAGTTAATTGGTTCTGTGTCTTCTAGTGCCTGAGCTCTCCACATAACCCGGCCGATACTTTTTGAGCCGGAATTTTTGGAACCAGAACTTCTTGATAATCCGGCCGGAACCTTTGATAATCCGGAACTTTTTTACCGGAACCTCTTGATAATCCGGCCGGAACTTTTGATAAGCCGAACTTTTGAACCGGAACCTCTTGATAATCCGGCCGGAACTTTTTGATAATCCGGAACTTTTGAACCGGAACCTCTTGATAATTCGGAACTTTTCGGTAGCCTAAGTCGGAACTCTTTGATGACACGGACGGAACCTTTCGGCGATTCGGCTGGAACCCTTCGGTGATTCGGATTAAACTTTTCGTCGAGCCGATCGGAACTCTTTGGTGATTCAGACGGAACCTTTTTTGCGGCGGTCGGAACCTTTTGCCGATTCAGACAGAACCTTTCATCGAGGTGGTCGGAACTTTTTCAGCGATTTAGACGGAACCTTTCGTCAAGGCGGTCGGAACTTTTTCAATGAGCCAGCTGGAACTCTCCGACAAGTCGACCGGAACTTCTTCAATAAGCTGGGCGGAGCTTCTCGATCCCTGGGATAGCGCCCTTCAAGAACTCAACACCATCATGCGCGAGCCCCACGGTGGGCGCCAACTGTCGTGGATTTGTCACGGTAGATGTCCTAGTGTAAGGACTTAATCGCGAGGCCAACGTATCTATGTGGTATCTTGAGAGGGGTTGGGCAGAATCAAGAGACGCAACACACAAGGCGAGGATTTAGACAGCTCCGGGCCCCGGGAAACATCATCCGGTAATAACCCTACATGCTGTTTGTGGCTAAGTCTCATTATGATCACGAGGGAGTCGCCGTAAGCCGGCTCTTTGTGTCTAGACCTAGATAATGTTTCTTGTCGCTTGTCCCTCTTATGGGTGCCCTGCCCCTCCTTATATAAGTTAGAGGGGCGGGTTACATGTGGAGTCCAAATAGGATTAGGACTAGCCTGTCTTCTACTACAAGCCGGATACAAATCCGGGTCTTGATTCCTTGTAAGGAAGATATTCTTCACGCCTTTCCTCTTAAGCCGGCCTACCATAACGTAAGCCGGCCTTCTGGGCCTTGAGCCTCCTGGGCCCCCGGGTCTTGTCGCTCCTCTGATCCGCTTGCCAGGCCACCCATAAGTCGCCGGGATCGGGCGGGTCACTTAGTGTGTCGTCCAGCCAGGGCGGGTCATTAGTGAGTCGCCATGTCCGGCCGGGTTATACTTCCGGCCGGGTTACACCGCGGGGTATATCCAGAACTTTGTCTCTTTATCCTTAGCCCTCAACACAATGTGAAAAAATAGACAATACATTAGCGATGGTACATGGTCATATGTTTGGAACCTGGTTTTATTATGTACTTTGAAATAAAATACAACTAGTATTTTACATTGGTTCACCAGAATAAGTTATGTATATAGACCAAAGCTATTTTGTTTGGTTTTGCTGCCTCCTTAATATCTTCTGTTCTGGTACTACTAATATAAAACCTCAACTTTTCAGCGAGCTATGGAAAAAATAGTGGAACCGCCACCTTCTGAAGGTGGCGAGGCAACTATAACCGCAATGTCGCTCTTCTTGCGGTGGGTCAAGACACATCCACTAACAAAGCCAAAAGCACGCCTCTGCGTAATACCGGGTTGGTTGTTAAGGCAATATCGTCCAAATTGCCTCATGATCAAGATATGCAAGCTCAAAGCAATGTTGTATCTGCGCTCCGCACACAAGTCCATTCCCTAATAGAGGCCCTTTGTGAAACAAGGAGAAACAATGCTCAATGTCGTCAAGATATGCATGGTTTTGAAACCGACTATCGACATTTGCTATGTTGTTCAGAGCCTAGGGGAAATGAAGGTGAGGGTTATGGTGCTCCATCGGACAATACAGCATGAAAATGTAATAGTCAGGTCAAATGAACTGAGCTTCTGAACTTCCGGTGGTGCATTTATCTGCTAGACTGTTAAGTTTTATGCCAACCTTCCTTTTGTTATATAGTTGTAATTTGTTTTGGTACGATACAAAATTTATTCTTAACGTGCAGCCACCGGCTGAAGAAAACAGCAAGCCATTTTTGTATAGTGTAGCGTGTTCCCTATATTTGCACTGGTGGCGATCTTTGATGCCGAGTGGATGTAATCTGTGCAATCGCCTTAATAGCCTAGCGTTAGTTTTGTCCTTATTTATTTCCTAGTCTTCTTTTTCCCTGGTTTGCTAGTGGCCGCAACTACCATGGGCCATATACGGGCCGTAGGATCCATGGGTCTCCTACGGTCGTCGATAAATGGGCTTGTAATCGGTGGGCCTCGGGCCGTCGATAAATGGGCCTGTAATCGGTGGGCCTCGGGCCATCGGATAAATGGGTCTATATGGGTCGTGTCGGGCGTGGTTGGTATCGGCCAAAGATGGTAACGGGCCGTTAACAGGCCGTGGGACTGCAAAGGCTTAATTTCATCACGAGCGAACGGGTCGTTAATGGGCCGTAATATAGGACGGGTTGGAAACGGCGCAACGGGTTAACAGGCCAGAAACGGGCCGACTCTTGCCATGGGCCGAATTTGGCCCATTAGGGTAACAGGCCAGTAACGGGCCGACTCTTGCCATGGACCGAATTTGGCCCATTTGGGGAACATGCCAGTAACGGGCCGATTCTTGCCATGGGCTGAATTTGGCCCATTAGGGGAACAGGCCAGTAACGGGCCGGAAGTAATCGAGGGCCGAAAAGGAGCCAAAGAACGTACGGGTCGTCAATAGGCCGAAATCTAACACGGGCTGGAAACGGCCCATGTAAATCACGGGTCGTTAACGGGTACAAAGAAAATTACTGTTTATTATGGGCTAGAGTCACCGTGGGCCTGTAAAGGGCCGAAAGATATGAAGGCCTCATATGGGCCGAAAGACATCGTGGGCCATACATGGGCCGAAAGTGAAATGGGCTGGTGTTATATTCGACGGCCCACATGACGTTGTTGGGCCGACTTCCTTTAGGGCCTAACGGCCCGTGAGTTAACGGGCCGTAAAATGGGCTATTTGCAAAGAGACCGTTTAACAGGCTTTTCATGGGCCAGCCCGTTAACTTTTGACCAAGTCAAACGGGCCTGCTTTGTAAGCTAAATGGGCCAGTGGTGGGCCGTGGCACGTGTCGACATATCATAGGCGCCTATCTGACCCACTAACGAGCTTACACGTGTTTTGTCCGGCCAATAAGAATTTTACACATGGAAATTTCCCATTGGTCAGGGCTGTTAACGGGTTATCGGATCCAAAACCCGACCCGATAGCTTAACGGCGTTCCGTTACAGTGGATGCCACGTGTCGGTCACCCTTGATGAAAGCACTTCTGTGACGCGCGATTTATCGTCATGGAAGTGGACACTTCGTGATGATAATCTTGGTAATGTCATGGAACACTTCTCGACAAAGACAGTATGACTATCTTGATTCTGTCATAAAATCTTCATGGATGTACATGCATGACAAAAAACGCGACCTACTGGGACAAACACGTATCATCACGGAAGTGTATTTTTTTGTGTTATGATATGAAAAGGCCCAAGCTTGGGGATGCTATGTTTGATGAGAATGACATATTTGAGAATTTATTTGCTGCAATTAATGTTTGTCCCAAGCTTGGGATGCTATGTTTAATGAAGATGATATTTTTAGTCCCCCAAGTTTTGATATGCAAATTTATTATGATAGCATGCCTCCTACTTATGATGATTATATTGATGAAAGTGGGTTTGGAAGAGTGTCAACTTTAGGAAGTAATGATCCCACTATTTTGGAGTGTGTTGAATCTTATTGTGAGAATTATGAAAGTAGGTTTGGAGAGATCATGACTTTATTTAGTAATGACTCCACTATCTTGGAAGAGGTTTCAATTGATTATGATGAGAAAAAAGTTGCTACTTATGATGACTAGGGAAGGAGGTTCTCGCTGGAGGGCATGAGACCTCGCTCGTACGTGCGTGCGATTCGTTGTCTTTTTTTTGTCACCGGTTTTTTGTCATAGGTTGGTTCGACGGAGGTGGGAGCAGAGACGAAAAAAACCCGTGAAAGGTGGGACGAAAATAAACCATGAAGACTATTCACCAACTGCTCCATTAGGAGTAGAGATTATTGTGATGATACTTATGTGATAAAAAGTAGTGATGATTATATTTACAAAACTTATCATGATTATGATTACCCTTTTTCTGAACGTTACACTTTTAATATGGAAACAATTTATAGTATTCGAGTTTCTTATGATACTCCCACTATCCCGAATGAGAAGAATTTTGCTTATGTGGAGAGTAGTAAATTTTCTATGCTTGTAGATCATGAAAAGAATGCTTTATGTGCTGGTTATATTGTTGAATTTATTCATGATGCTACTGAAAATTATTACGAGGGAGGAATTATTCTTGTAGGAATTGCAATAATATCAAGTTTCCTCTCTATGTGTTAAAAGTTTTGAAGTTATGCTTGTTTTGAAGTTTTCAAGTTTTGGGTAAAGATTCGATGGACTACGGAATAAGGAGTTGCAAGAGCCTAAGCTTGGGGATGCCCAAGGCATCCCAAGGTAATATTAAAGGACAACCAAGAGCCTAAGCTTGGGGATTCCCCGGAAGGTATCCCCTCTTTCGTCTTCATTCATTGGTAACCTTACTTGGAGCGATATTTTTATTCACCACATGATATGTGTTTTGCTTGGAGCATCATTTTATTTTATTTTGTTTTGCTTGCTGTTTGAATAATATCCCAAGATATGAAATTCTTAAATGTTAGAGAGTCTTCACATAGTTGCATAACTATTCGACTACTCATTGATCTTCACTTATATCTTTTGGAGTAGTTTGTCGTTTGCTCTAGTGCTTCACTTATATCTTTTTAGAGCACGACGGTAGTTTTATTTTGAATAAATAGATGAAATCTCATGATTCACTTTATATTATTTTGAGATTCCTTAGAACAGCACGGTGATTTGCTTTGGTTATGAATTTAGTCCTAATATGATACGCATCCAAGAGGGATATAATAAAAACTTTCATATAAAGTGCATTGAATACTATGTGAAGTTTGATTCCTTATGATTGTTTTGATATATGAGGATGGTAATATTAGAGTCATGCTAGTGAGTAGTTGTGAATTTGAGAGATACTTGTGTTAAAGTTTGTGAGTCCCATAGCATGCACGTATGGTGAACCGTTATGTAACGAAGTTGGAGCATGATTTATTTATTGATTGTCTTCCTTATGAGTGGAGGTCGGGGACGAGCGATGGTCTTTTTCTACCAATCTATCCCCCTAGGAGCATGCGTGTAGTACTTCGTTTCGATAACGAATAGATTTTTGCAATAAGTATGTGAGTGTGACGCCCCCGATTCAACCGTACACTAATCATACACGCAAACGTGTACGATCAATATCAGGGACTCACGGGCAGATATCACAACACAACTCTAAAAATAAAATAAGTCATACAAGCATCATAATACAAGCCAGGGGCCTCGAGGGCTCGAATACAAGTGCTTGATCATAGACGAGTCAGCGAAAGCAACAATATCTGAGTACAGACATAAGTTAAACAAGTTTTCCATAAGAAGGCTAGCACAAACTGGGATACAGATCGAAAGAGGCGCAGGCCTCCTGCTCGATCCTCCTAAACTACTCCCGGTCGCCGCCGCCGCCTGAACGTAGTAGTAGGCACCTCCGGTGTAGTAGGAGTTGTCGCCGACGGTGGCGCCTGCCCTGGCTCCAACATCCGGATGCGACAACCAGGTAGAATGGAAAGGGGAAAAGGAGGGAGAAAAGCAACCGTGAGTACTCATCCAAAGTACTGCAAGCAAGGATCTACACTACATATGCATGGGTATCTCGTAAAGGGGCAATATCGGTGGACTGAACTTTAGAATGCCGTAATAAGAGGATAGCTAATCCGTCAAGACTACGCTCGCAGCCTCCATCTTGCAGTATGTAGAAGAGAGTAGATGGTAAGTTCACCAAGTAGCATCGCATAGCATAATCCTACCCGGCGACCCCCTCCTTGTCGCCCTGTTAGAGAGCGATCACTGGGTTGTATCTGGCACTTGGAAGGGTGTGTTTTATTAAGTATTCGGTTCTAGTTGTCATAAGGTCAAGGTACAACTTCAAGTCGTCCTGTTACCGAAGATCACGGCTATTCGAATAGATAAACTTCCCTGCAAGGGTGCACCACATTACCCAACACGCTCGATCCCATTTGGCCAGACACACTTTCCTGGGTCATGCCCGGCCTCGGAAGATCAACACGTCACATCCCTACCTAGGCACAACAGAGAGGTCAGCACGCCGGTCTAAAACCTATGGCGCAGGGTCCGGCCCATCGCCCATTGCACACCAAGACGCTATGAGGGCGGCCAAAGCGTAACTAGCCCCTTAATACAAGAGCAGGCTTACGTTCCAATCCGGCGCGCGCCGCTCAGTCGCTGACGTTAGGAAGGCTTCGGCTGATACACGACGTCGAGTACCCATAATTGTTCCCGTGTACTTGGTTAGTGCGTATAGGCCAGTGGCCAGACTCAGATCAAATACCAAGATCTCGTTAAGCGTGTTGATTGAAGTATCCGCGAACGCCGACCAGGGCCAGGCCCACCTCTCTCCTAGGTGGTCTCAACCTGCCCTGTCGCTCCGCCACAAAGTAACAGTCGGGGGTCGTCGGGAAACCAGGCCCACCTCTACCGGGATGGAGCCACCTGCCCCTTCAGCCCCCATCTCCGAACAGTATCATAAGTAATGTAACAGTATAAAGTATATAGTATATGCCCGTGATCACCTCCCGAAGTGATCACGGCCCAGTAGTATAGCATGGCAGACGGACAAGAGTGTAGGGCCACTGATGGAACACTAGCATCCTATACTAAGCATTAGGATAGCAGGTAAAGGTAACAATTGTAGCAACAATGACAGGCTATGCAGCAGAATAGGATTAACCGAAAGCAGTAACATGCTACACTACTCTAATGCAAGCAGTAGAGAGAAGAATAGGAG
Source organism: Aegilops longissima (assembly GCA_021605205.1). Taxonomy (NCBI): domain Eukaryota; kingdom Viridiplantae; phylum Streptophyta; class Magnoliopsida; order Poales; family Poaceae; genus Aegilops; species Aegilops longissima. The sequence goes on from CM038681.1 coordinate 153,590,564, forward strand.
ATATCTGGTGATCAAGGGGGGGCTTGCCTGGTTGCTCTGGCAAGAGAAGGGTTCCTAATCGATGTAGTCAATCACAGGAGTACCGACAGCGGTCTTGGAGTCTACCGGAAAGAAGTAACGGACGGGGAACACAATAAATAACAAAGCAATCAAAGCATCACAAAGCATAACATGGCAATACGCGGTGCTAGGGGTGACCTAACGCAGTACTAGGCGATACTGGCGAAGGGGGGAAACATCTGGGAAAGTATCCCCGGAGTTTCGCGTTTTCGGACAGATGAACCAGAGGGGAAAGTTGCGTGTTCGCTATGCTAGGGATGTGTGACGGACGAACGAGCTACGTATTCGCATTCGTCTCGTCGTTCTGAGCAACTTTGATATATAAATTATTTTTATCCGAGCTACGGTTTATTTTATATGATTTATTGAAGTTTAATGCATTTTCTGGAATATTATTAATCCGAATTTAATAGCAAAAATGCTATATGTACACAGAAATGTACCCAGCCAAGCCACACATGGACAGACTGGCGGGCCACTGTTGACTAGGTCAACAGCCCAGTCAACAAAGGCTGACTGGTTCAGCCTTATCCACTCAAACAGTGAGTGTGGGTCCCACGTGTCATGGACACCGTATTAACTATTCATTTAAACTAATCTAATTTAGGTTAATAAGATGAGGGGCCCATTGGCAGTGTCTCTTTAGGGCATTTTTTTATTAATGGCTAATTAGGCAAGGTGGGCCCCTAAGTCGGCGGTCAACCCCTGTTTAATCACGCGTGTGCGTGCTATATGCCGGCGAGCTCCCGGCGCGGACGACGAGGGCTCCGGCGTCCCGGCGGCAGCGCGCCCCGGCAAGGCTACGGCGGTGCCATGAAAGCATGGGGCGGCCACCGCGGCGCTAGCAGCGGCACGTGCTACGTCTTGAGCTTGCGTTGGTTTTCCCCGAAGAGGAGAGGATGTTGCAGTAGAGTAGCGTAAGTATTTTTCTAAGTTTTTGAGAACCAAGGTATCAATCGAGTAGGAGGCCACGCGCAAGTCCCTCGTACCTACATGAATCCCTCCGGCGGTGTACTGACATATGCAATGAATCAAGAGTGACATGTATGAAAGAATTATGAACAGTGGCTTTGCCACAAATACTATGCCGACTACATGATCATGCTAAGCAATATGACAATGATGAATGTGTCATGAAGAACGATATTGTGGAAAGTTGCATGGCAATATATCTCGGAATGGCTATAGAAATGCCATAATAGGTAGGTATGGTGGCTGTTTTGATGAAGATATAAGGAGGTTTATGTGTGAAAGAGCGTATCATATCACGGGGTTTGGATGCACCGGTGAAGTTTGCACCAACTCTCAATGTGAGAAAGGGCAATGCACGGTACCGAAGAGGCTAGCAATGATGGAAGGGTGAGAGTGCGTATAATCCATGGACTCAGCATTGGTCATAAATAACTCACATACTTATTGCAAAAATCTACAAGCCATCAAAAACCAAAGCACTACGCGCATTCTCCTAGGGGGATAGATTGGTAGGAAAAGACCATCGCTCGTCCCCGACCGCCACTCATAAGGAGGACAATCAAATAACACCTCATGTTTCAAATTTGTTACATAACGTTTACCATACGTGCATGCTACGGGACTTGCAAACTTCAACACAAGCATTTCTCAAATTCGCAACAACTCAACTAGCACACTTCGATATTATCACCTCCATATCTCAAAACAATTATCAAGCATCAAACTTTTCTTAGTATTCAACGCACTCAAGAGAAAGTTTTACAAATCTTGAATACCAAGCATATTATTATTTTAAGCAAATTACCATTCTATTTAAGACTCTCAAAATAATCTAAGTGAAGAATGAGAGATCAATAGTTTCTTTAAAACAAATCCACCACCGTGCTCTAAAAGATATAAGTGAAGTACTAGAGCAAAACTATAAAACTCAAAAGATATAAGTGAAGCACATAGAGTATTCTAACAAATTCCAATTCATGTATGGCTCTCTCAAAATGTGTGTACAGCAAGGATGATTGTGGTAAACTAACAAGCAAAGAGGCAAATAATACAAGACGCTCCAAGCAAAACACATATCATGTGGTGAATAAAAATATAGCTCCAAGTAAAGTTACCGATGGAAGTGGACGAAAGCGGGGATGCCTTCCGGGGCATCCCCAAGCTTTGACTTTTTGGTGTTGTCGGTGTCAAAACCGGCGGATCTCGGGTAGGGGGTCCCGAACTGTGCGTCTAGGCGGATGGTAACAGGAGACAAGGGACACAATGTTTTTACCCAGGTTCGGTCCCTCTCGATGGAGGTAATACCCTACTCCTACTTGATTAATATTGATGATATGGGTAGTACAAGAGTAGATCTACCACGAGATCAAGGAGGCTAAACCCTAGAAGCTAGCCTATGGTATGATTGTTGTTCGTCCTATGGACTAAAACCCTCCGGTTTATATAGACACCGGATAGGTTAGGGTTACACAGAGTCGGTTACAATGGTAGGAGATCTGCATATACGTATCGCCAAGCTTGCCTTCCACGCCAAGGAAAGTCCCATCCGGACACGGGACAAAGTCTTCAATCTTGTATCTTCATAGTCCAGGAGTCCGGCCAACGGTGATAGTTCGGCTATCCGGACACCCCATAATCTGGGACTCCCTCAGTAGCCCCCGAACCAGGCTTCAATGACGATGAGTCCGGCGCGTTGATTGTCTTCGGCATTGCGAGGCGGGTTCTTCTCCAAATTCCATATACTTGTCGAATAGTGTCCGGCTTCTGATAAATGCTGCGCTCCTTGGCTTCTACGCCCAATAAAGGCCATCTTCCACGTGTTTGAATGAATGCGAAAAGCCAGGGTATTTTTACAATTACCCCCCTAGCTGCGCAAATGAGCCGCCTATAAAAGGGGCGAGGTTCTAGATCTGAGTCACACCATCCCCCTTCGCGAGCTTTCATCGGAGCGCCTTTGACCAAAGCCCATCCCATCCTGAACAGTCGACGCGGCTCCTCCTCTCGCGCTCCCAGCCCTCAACCTGGAAATTGGGAGAAATGCTCAGTCCCGCATAGCGAGCTAGTTATACTCCAAGCCAAGGGATTTCTCCCCCCGGCCTTCATGGTTCCGGTTCGAGCCGGACTTGCCACTTACAAGGGCGGAAAGCAGGTGGAGAGTGTCCCCGATCCCTCTAAAGGAGAGCGGGTATGCTTCATCTCTTATCTAGTAAGAGGACTCAGATTTCCAATCCATCCGTTTCTCCGGGGGCTCTTGGAGTTCTACGGCCTCCAATTGCACCATCTTACTCCTGCCTCCATCTTGCACATCGCGGGCTTCGTGGCCCTTTGCGAACTGTTCTTGGGCGTCGAGGCTCATTTCGGGCTGTGGAAGAGAATATTCTGCCTAGTACCCCGTTCTCATGAGGGGTCAATATATCAAGTGGGCGGAGCCGAGCTATGGCGATCGCCGGGACCGGATACCTATCCGAACCCTAAAGAAGGCGTCCAAGACTGGCCTTCGAATAGTTTTACATGGAGGACGCCCCGCTGCGGATCCTGTTCGGATCGGCCTTCCGAGTTCAGCAATGCTCCTCCGAAGAAGCGCCTAAGCTGGCGCCCTCGAGCCCCTGGAGGAAAATGACCGATGTCCTTTATTTGATGAGCCGAATAAGGTTATTGGCTCATGCCGGATTGACCATGATTGAGTCATGGCAATCAGATTGAGGGGAGTGCAGCCGCCCAATATAGGGGCCACCCCATGTGGGACTTCAACGGGGAGGACGATGCCACCCATCACGGCCGCAAAGGGCCGGGATCGGTCACCGAACTGGTGAAGATCTTGTCTGCCATGTATAAAGGAGAGGAGGAGGATTTCCTCCGCGTCAATCCACTGAAGGAGTTTTATTTGAATAATCCTCGAAGCTGGGTAAGCAAAACATCTTTGTGACCTGTACGATCCATGTTCCCGTGGTTAAATATCTCATTTCATGGTTTTTGCGCAGGAACTGCGCCGGACTGTGGAGAAGATACATAGCCCGCCCCCACAACCCGAGGATCCGGAACGGTCCCTCGATCCGACCTCCGAAGAGGATCCGGATATAAAGGTGGAGTTGATCGACAGGGTATTCCACCAACTTAGCATCGATAATGCTTTGGTTGCCATTATGGCCGATTACCCCGAATACTTCCAAATCACAGTAATCGAGACCAAGGTCCCAATACTCGATAATGACCCATCCATGCTTATTTCTTGATCACAGATACCAATGGTGTTTCGCAGGGGTACCTTCGAGGCAGAAGCCGAGCCACGCGGCTGGCCAACAAGGAGAGTACGCCCCGCAGGCTAAAAAGGAGGCGGTCCGGATCGAAACTCCGCCGCAACGGTACGACACGTCACCATGTTCCTAGGATTGATTCCTGGAAGGTGTACTAATGCTGACGCTCTTTTCAGGAAAAAGAGCGCTCGCCGGACTAAGTCCGGAGAGGTTGCCAATCGAACCTTCACCGGCCAGGCTTCAAAGCCGGGTCCGGAGGCTGAGGCGAGCACGAGACGTGTGTCGGATGCTCCTCCGACAGAGGATGCCGACAGGTTGTCCGCCACCAACTCCGAGGTGGAGAGAGCCTTGAATCACAGGCGCCGCCGGACAGTTCTTCGTGACGCATGTTTCTCCGAGGAGGCCTTGAATGCCTTCGATTCGGGAGATGCGCACCTCCGTGCCGCTCAAGATGGTCTAGCCAGAGCCACGGAGCAGTATGTAAAGGACATACGGGTAAGGAAATTCGATAGTTATATATGCCAGTAGCCCCCGAGACTTAAAATAGTTAGAATAACTGATTTAAGGATCATTTGTTATGCAGGATCTTACAGAAAAGAATACCCGACTGTCCCAGGAGCTTGAAGAGTGCAAGGCCCAACTAGAGGCCGCACTAGCCGCTACAGGGGGAGCCGCAGAGACCCCCACTTGTAATATATGCTTTAAAAGATAAATAGTTTATGAAGTGCGGCGGGTTTGTAAATCTGACAAAAATATTGCAGATGGCGCCGGACTAGATTCGGACAAGCAGTAGCTTTTGCGCCAGCTAAAGGCCGGCGAGAGCATGCTTACGAGGGTGCGGCAGGAGAAAAATAACCTCCAAGACGCCAACACCAAGCTGGGTGAGGAACTAAAGGATGTTCGTGCCCAGTTGTCTGACTCCGTGAAGGAGAATCGGCGGCTTCGTCGCGGCATTTTCAGTAAGTGCTTGAGCGAGCTTTAAAAGAGTTCGGCGAGGAAGGCGACTAACATAAACATGTATGTAGGTTTTCTCACAGGTCGTCCTGAGGAGGAGATGCCCAGTTCTTCGGGTGATCTTCTTCCCGAACTGCGTCATCTGCACGAACGAGTCCGGCAGGTGATGAAAGGCATCGGCCAGGCCTTGTGGCCATCTATCTCCCTGCCCGAAGGCATTGGGGAGTTGGCGGAGCGGCTTCAAGGAGCATGGCGGCGCTTCTGACTATGGAAGATATCGGCCTGCCGTCAAGGCGCCAGGGAGGCCTGGGCCATGGTAAAGACGTGGTACATGAAGGCTGGCCCAAACCACATGGCCGAGGTCGGACCTGTGGGGCCTGATGGGATGGAGATCCCTGTAAGCTTAGTGTACGGCCAAGTAGAATTGGCCGCCAAGTATTCCCAGCAAGATTGTAAATTAGATAGCCTATTAGATGGCATTGAGGAGGAATACAATGAGTCGAGTTGACTATGTAAAAATTATGACAGGAAAAAATGTCTTCTAGCCGGATTGTAGATCATTTGTCATAGCGGACCTTTTCGCTTCGACCTCAAGACCCAATAGTCTGGAGTGTGTCCGAATACCATCGTGGTTATAGAAGAACCGGGGTATGCATGGAGACAAGGCGTAGGGGTCATTGTTACTGTATCAGACAAGTGCCCAACTAGTTATGTTATATTACATGGGTAGTAAGAAACATCTTCCAGGGAAAATAGTTCCGTTAAGGGTTCCTTTCGCTGGGATGCATGCCCTAAAGTGCATGTCAAAGCTGCTATTAAAGCAGAAAATCATCTGGGGGCAGATGGGTAAATAGTTAGAAATCATCTTTCAGTTCACCGACCGAATATTCCCTTAAGAACGCTAACTTTCGGCTTCACCCAGTCTGAGGTACACATCCGGCTGACCCGGCAGTAACAATCGCAGAGGTGCTCCCTTTACCACCTAGCCGAACAATCGGGAATGTAGGGGTAAGCACAGGAGCTAGGCAACCCAGCTTGGCCAAAACTTAAGTCATATCGATGCATATAATGGTGAATAAAAGGTACATGCGGAAGTTTAACGCATGTGTTGGGCATGAAACCCATATAAATAAGCTTCTGTTAAAGAAGCCCGCAGGTATAATGAGCGCAGACGGTGCGTCAAGTATGTGCAAAAAAAGCGCAAACGAGCCTCTAGAGGCTTTGAGAAGAAAGAGGAGGAAGGAGAGAAATAAAAGACAGCAAAAATAGAAAATGTGGACGGAGGAAGGAGACGAACTTGGAGTCCAGCGCTTAGGCGTAGAATCTTCGTAGATGGGCTGCGTTCCATGGGTTCGGCTCGAGTCGGTTATCCGATGCGTTTCGCAGACGGTATGCTCCGCCGGTCAGGACTTGGTCGATGATTAAGGGAGCTTCCCATTTGGGCTTGAGTTTGTCCTTTTTCTTGTCCGGTAGCGTAGAACTAGTTCGCCAACGTTATAAGCTTTGGCCCGTACTTCCCTGCTTTGATATCTTCGAGCCTGTTGTTGATAAAACGTGGAACGAGCTTTTGCCACGTCGCGCTCCTCCTCCAATGCGTCCAGCTGTCCCGCCGATCGAGCTCGGCTTCTCTTTCTTCATACATGCGCACGCGAGGTGAGTCATGTATTATGTCGCAGGGCAAGACTGCCTCTGCGTCGTACACCATGAAGAATGGTGTGAATCCGGTAGTACGATTCGGCGTGGTCCGCAACCCCCAGAGTACGGAGTCGAGCTCCTCAACCCAGTGTGTGTTAGATTGCTTGAGGGACCGCACTAGTCTGGGTTTAATGCCGCTCATGATTAGACCGTTTGCTCGTTCGACTTGGCCGTTGGTTTGAGGGTGATAGACAGAGGCGTAATCGAGCTTGATGCCCAAGTTTTTGCACCATAATTTGACCTCATCGGCTGTAAAGTTGGTGCCGTTATCAGTGATGATACTGTGGGGGACACCGTAACGGTGCACTACCCCTGATATGAAGTCTATCACCGGTCCGGATTCGGTCGTTTTGACAGGTTTGGCCTCTATCCATTTGGTGAATTTATCCACCATGACCAATAGGTATTTTTGCTTGTGGGTTCCTCCCTTAAGGGGTCCAACCATGTCAAGCCCCTAGACCGCGAACGGCCAGGTGATGGGTATAGTTTTGAGGGCGGTGGGTGGCATGTGGCTTTGGTTAGCAAAAAGCTGGCAACCGACGCATCGTTGGACTAAGTCCTGCGCGTCTGCCCGGGCCGTCGGCCAATAAAATCCTATGCGGAAGGCCTTGCCTACAAGGGCCCGGGCTGCGGCGTGGTGCCCACCCAGTCCGGCATGAATTTCAGCCAGGAGGTTTCGCCCTTCCTCTTCGGAGATACACCTTTGAAGGACTCCGGTAGTGCTTTTCTTATATAGCTCTCCCTCATGGACTTTATAGGCTTTAGATCGCCGTACTATGCAGTGAGCCTCATTTTGGTCTTCGGGGAGTTCCTGCCTAGTTAGGTAAGCTAGGAATGGTTCCGTCCACGCGGCGATAACCGCCATTATTTCGTGGGCAGAGGGTGTTATCTCGGTGGCAGGGCCTCCGATTGTGTCAGAGTGTTCGGCGTTAGGCAGTGCGGTTGGGTCCGGATTGTTATTGTCGGACTCCCCTTCCCATAGTACGGATGGCTTGAATAGTCGTTCCAGAAAGATATTGGGTGGGACGGCATCGCGTTTTGCACCGACGCGTGCCAATATGTCCGCTGCCTGGTTGTTATCCCGGGCTATATGATGAAATTCGAGCCCTTCGAACCGTGCTGACATTTTTAGGACCGCGTTGCGGTATGCTGCCATTTTCGGATCTTTGGCATCAAAGTCCCCGTTTATTTGAGATATCGCGAGGTTCAATCCTCACAGCACCTCTAGGCATTTAATGCCCATGGAGACTGCCATCCGAAGGCCGTGCGGAAGGACCTCGATTCGCCGCGTTGTTGGAGTCCGTATACATTATCTCGATGGACGATTGGACTGTGTCCCTGGTTGGGGACGTCCAGACGACGCCAGCCCCTGCACCGCCAACATTTTGGAGCCGTCAAAGTGCATGATCCAATTGGAGTATGCGCCCGTACTTTTAGGGAGTTCGCCGTCCATTCGCCACGAATCGCCAAAACCTGCGACTTGATAGCTCGTCGTGGCTTGTAGGTTATGTTGAATGGAAGGAGCTCTATGGCCCATTTAGCAATCCGCCCGTCGCGTCGCGGTTGTTTATAATGTCATTAAGAGGTACTTCGAGGCTACCGTTATCGAGCACTCTTGAAAGTAGTGTCGCAGCTTCCGGATGCCATGAACACCGTGTATGCTATCTTTTGATAGTGTGGGTAACGGACTTGCATGGAGTTAGGACAGTGGACACATAGTAAACCGGTTTTGAAGAGGGAACCGTGTCCGTCCGCTTCTCGCTCGACAACGAGCACCGCTACCGACAACTTGATGTGTTGCGGCGATATATAATAGCATTGGTTCGCCCACATTGGGCGCGGCCAGGACCGGATTGGTTGCCAATATGGCTTTTATCTCTTCGATTCTGGCCGTGGCGGCATCCGTCCACTCGAAGTGTTCGGTGCGGCGGAGGAGGCGGTAAAGGGGTAACGCCCTTTCTCCCAAACGGGAAATAAAGCGGCTTAGAGCCGCTACGCATCCCGTCAGTTTTTGTATTTGCTTGAGGTCTTTTGGAATATCCAATTGTGACAGAGCTCGGATCTTGGCTGGGTTTGCTTCAATTCCTCTACGGACACAATGAAGCCGGAGCTTTCCGCCGAACGCCAAGACGATTTTTCCGGATTGAGCTTGATGTCGTATTTTCGAAGATTGTTGAATGTGAGCCTCAAGTCGTCTACTAGAGTTTCGACGTGCTTGGTTTTGACGACCACGGCATCTACATACGCTTTCACTGTTTTGCCGATCTGGTCTGCCAGACATATCTGAATCATGCGCTGATATGTTGCGCCAGCGTTTTTGAGCCCAAAGGGCATTGTGTTGAAGCAGAACGGGCCGTATGGAGTGATGAATGCTGTTGCAGCTTGGTCTGGCTCCGCCATCTTGATTTGGTGGTAGCCGGAGTACGCGTCGAGGAAGCACAATGAGTCGTGTCCTGCAGAAGGCCAATAATTTGATCAATTCGAGGGAGGGGAGGGATCCTTTGGGCAAGCCTTATTAAGGTCTTTGAAATCAACACATAGGCGCCAGGATTTATCCTTCTTTGGTACCATCACCAGGTTTGCTAGCCAGTCCGGATGTTTTATATCTCTGATGAATCCGGCTTCCAAAAGTTTGGCTAGCTCCTCTCCCATGGCTTGTCTCTTGAGTTCGGAAAATCGCCGAAGGGCCTGTTTGACTGGCTTGAATCCTTTTAGGATATTTAGGCTATGCTCGCCAGCCGACGGGATTCCCGCATGTCTCAAGGGTGCCGAGCAAAGATGTCCCGCTTTTCTCGAGAAATTCTCATAGTGCGCGCCTACATCGGGTTTAATTGTGCCCCAATGGAGGCCGTCTTTGCGGGTCCGCTGGGTGGACTTGGAATTTGACTATTTCATCCGTTGGTTTAAAAGAGGTGGACTTGGATCTTTTATCAAGTATCACATCGCCCCTGTTCACCGTGGAGCGCATCGCGGTGAGTTCCTCGGCCGCTAGGGCTTCGGACAGTGCCTCGAGGGCTAGTGCGGCTGTCTTGTTTTCGGCGCGGAGTGCTATGTTCGGATCACTAGCTAGAGTGATTATTCCGTTAGGTCCGGGCATTTTAAGCTTCATGTACCCATAGTGGGGTATAGCTTGAAAAATTGTGAATGCCTCTCGTCCTAATAAAGCATGATATCCGCTGTTGAACGGGGCCACTTGAAATGTGACCACCTCGGATCTGTAATTTTCCGGCGAGCCGAACACTACATCCAGTGTAATTTTTCCTGTGCAGCATGCTTCCCGGCTAGGGATTATTCCTCTGAAGGTTGTGCTGCTTCGCTCAATGCGGTTCCAGTCTATTTCCATTTTTCGAAGGGTTTCCTCATAGATGAGGTTTAGTCCGCTGCCGCCATCCATGAGTACCTTGGTAAGGCGAAAGCCGTCCACTATCGGACTGAGGACCAATGCGACTGGTGCTCGGGCTGTTCGGAATTTAGGTTCATCACTGGCATTGAAGGTGATAGCCGTGTCACTCCATGGATTTATTGTTGCTACCTGGTAGACTTCGGCAAGTTTGCGGAGTGTTCGTTTTCGCATGTTATTTGATGCGAAAGTCTCAAAGACTGTTAACACCGTATTGGTGTTGCTGGGCTGGGGTTCTAAAGCTAGAAGCTCTTCGCCACTTTTGGCCACCTGCCATAGTATCCAACATGCTCGAAGGCTATGAGTTGGAGTGGCGCCCTCTGTACTGTGAATTTTGCAGGGTCCATTTAGCCAACCCTCCAGTACGGTTTCGTACCCTTTAGGGGGTTTTGGTTTTTTGGTATTTAACCCGGGTGCTTGATAATGATGCACCCTTTTATTTCGGACTAGGGTTGTGTTCGGGGCCGGATTATCCCAAAATTTACTTTCGGTTTTCAAGGCGCTCTCCATCACACAGTACTTTTGTACTATGGTTACCAAGTCAGCAAAGCGTGTAATTTTGAGACGACTTATGGCATTTAGGATTCCCTTGTCTGTGCAATTATTGCAGAAAATTGGGATTGCGTCCTCCTCTCGGCAGTCCTTTATCCTGTTCATAACCAGGAGGAATCTGGCCCAGTAATGATGTACTGTTTCAGCGGGCTCTTGCCGAATTCGAGAGAGATCGCTTATGTTTGGGTGGGCGGGTGGATCTAGATCCGGAACCCCGTCCAATTTAGGGCTCAGGGGCCGAGAAGTTTTATCACGTTCTGGTGATTTTTAACAATTATTTTATCACTATTTTATTGATAAGCAGCAATTGTAATCACTATTTTATCACGTTCTCGTGATTTTTAACAATTATTTTCATGAACCGAAAGTTTCTGAAAATTACAGCAAGATCAAATAACTATCATCCAAGAAGATCCTATAGGTTTAACTTGGCACAAACACAAATTAAAACATAAAACCACATCTAAACACAAGGTAGATGGATTATTTATTCCTAAAAATAAACAAAAACAAAAAAAACTAAAAATAAAATTGGGTTGCCTCCCAACAAGCGCCATCGTTTAACGCCCTAGCTAGGCATAAAAGCAAGGATAGATCTAGGTATTGCCATCCTTAGTAGGCAATTCTTCAACGAGGCATCTACCTTCCTTAGAAATTTCTTTCTTTCTAGTAATTATCAAATTTTTAGGCAAAATATCAAAAAATTCATTTGTAGCAAATGGTTCCTTAATGATAGCAAAAAGATTGGGATGAATACTTATAGATTTACGATCTGCGGTTTCCTTACTAGAGGATTCACCCTTATTCTTAGGAACATACATGAGCTTAGCAATATTAGTAGGTGGACTTGGAGTATTCCTTACGGAAGAAAAAGCGGTTCCCAAGTTGGTAATGATACCCTCAAGTTTATCAATTCTAGAGGAATCTTGATTTATTTTCTCATTGACTATGGGTTCCTTCTCCTTAATATTTTTCAAAGTTACTCTTACCTTAGATCCATATTGGGTAATTTTATTGTGGATCTTTTTATCTAGATTTTCAATTAACTCAGCGGTAGCAATTTTATTTTCAATAATTTCAAGTCTTTGCATTAGATGCTCCAAAGTTAAAATAGTTCCATTAACCAAAAGAAGTGGTGAACCAAATAAATCTATCATAGCATTATAAGAATCAAAAGTATGGCTACCCAAAAAATTCCCTCCGGTAATGGTATCGAGGATATATCTATACCAAGGATTAGCACCTACGTAAAAATTGCGGAGAAGAACAGAAGTAGATTGCTTCCTGGTAGATCTATTTTGAGCATTGCAAATTCTATACCAAGCGTCTTTTAGATTTTCTCCCTCCCTTTGCTTAAAATTTAGAACTTCATTCTCAGGAGACAACGAAGAAGATATAAGACTAGCCACAACGACAAGCAAGCGAGGAGAAGGCAAAAGAAAAAGAGAGGGCGAATAAAACGGCAAGGGTGAAGTGGGGGAGAGGAAAACGAGAGGCAAATGGCAAATAATGTAATGCGAGAGATAAGGGATTGTGATAGGTACTTGGTATGTTGACTTTTGCGTAGACTCCCTCGCAACGACGCCAGAAATCCTTCTTGCTACGCCTTGAGCTTGCGTTCGTTTTCCCCGAAGAGGAGAGGATGATGAAGCAGAGTAGCGTAACTATTTCCCTCAGTTTTTGAGAACCAAGGTATCAATCCAGTAGGAGGCCACGGGCAAGTCCCTCGTACCTACACAAAGCAAATAACTCCTCGCAACCAACGAGAATAGGGGTTGTCAATCCCTTCATGGTCACTTACGAGAGTGAGATCTGATAGAGATGATAGATAATATTTTTGGTATTTTTGGTATAACGATGCAAGGTAAAATAAAAGGCAAGGTAAAAAAGCAAAGAAATAATAAAGCTTAGGAAGATTAATATGATGGAAATAGACCCGGGGGCCATAGATTTCACTAGTGGCTTCTCTCAAGAGCATAAGTATTTTACGGCGGGTGAACGAATTACTGTTGAGCAATTGACAGAATTGAGCATAGTTATGAGAGTATCTAGGTATGATCATGTATATAGGCATCACGTCCGAGACAAGTAGACCGACTCCTGCCTGCACCTACTACTATTACTCCACTCATCGACCGCTATCCATCATGCATCTAGAGTATTAAGTTTTTGAAAACAGAGTAACGCCTTAAGCAAGATGACATGATGTAGAGGAATAAATTCATGCAATATGATAAATACCCCATCTTGTTATCCTCGATGGCAACAATACAATACGTGCCTTGCAACCCTTTCTGTCACCGGGTAAGGACAACGCAAGATTGAACCCAAAGCTAAACACTTCTCCCATTGCAAGAACTACCAATCTAGTTGGCCAAACCAAACGGATAATTCGAAGAGACTTGCAAAGATAACCAGTCATACATAAAAGAATTCAGAGAAGATTCAAATATTGCTCATAGATAATCTTGATCATAAACCCACAATTCATCGATCTCTCAACAAACACACCGCAAAAAGAAGATTACATCGAATAGATCTCCACGAGAGAGGGGGAGAACATTGTATTGAGATCCAAAAAGAGAGAAGAAGCCATCTAGCTACTAACTATGGACCCGAAGGTCTGAAGTAAACTACTCACACTTCATCGGAGAGGCTATGATGATGATGTAGAAGCCCTCCGTGGTCGAATCCCCTTCCGGCGGAGCTCCGGAACAGGCCCCAAGATGGCATCTCGTGGATACAGAAAGTTGCGGCGGTGGAATTAGGTTTTTGGCTCAGTATCTGATCTGTTGGGGGTACGTAGGTATATATAGGAGGAAGGAGTACGCCGGTGGAGCTTCGGGGGGCCCACGAGGCAGGGGGGCGCACCCTCCACCCTCGTGGCCGCCTCCCTCCTTTCTTGACCGAGGGTCCAAGTCTCCTAGATCTTATCTTATGAGAAAATCACGTTCCCAAAGATTTCATTCCGTTTGGACTCCGTTTGATATTTCGTTTCTTCGAAATACTGAAATAGGCAAAAAAACAGCAATTCTGGGCTGGGCCTCCGGTTAATAGGTTAGTCCCAAAAGTAATATAAAAGTGAAAAATAAAGCCCAATATAGTCCAAAACAATAGATAATATAGCATGGAGCAATCAAAAATTATAGATACGTTGGAGACATATCAGCGCGCTGTCCTGCAGGCGTCAACGGAGGCGGGCCCGACGATGGGGGAGTAGGCCACGGGCGAGCAGGCGATGAGCGGCTATGGTGCATGGCGTGGCGATGGTGCGGGCAGCAGAGGAGCAGGGCGCGGGCGGCTCGGCGAGGGAGAAAGGAGGAGGCGCACAGGCGCAGGCGGGCGCGTGGGCGCGGGAGGGGGAGCCGCGGCCGGTGTAGTGGGCCGTAGTAGCACCGCACCGTAGCAGGACGCAGCGACAGCAGCAAGTAGAAGCAACGACGGAGGCAAAGCAGCAGCAGCACTAGAGCAGTCACCGCGCAACAGAGCGGTAGCGCTCGACTAGCAGGGGCACGAGGATTTGGGAGGTCACGAGAGGCGTTGGGGTTGCCAGAATCGCCGGGAACGACGAGCCCCGCGGCGGCGCACCTACGGCAGCTACAACAATGATGATATAGAACGAGAGATGTAGTGGGAAAAGGCGCAGGAGCATCGGGAGCTCACCGCGGATGCAGAGGAGCTGAAGGCAAGGTCGGAGAGGCTTGGGGTGGAGCGGATCGAGACGGTGCATGTGGCGATGAGATCCGATGATGGCGATGGCGTGACGGCATCCTTGCTCTAACCGATGCGCGTAGTCGACGAAGACGACCACGGAGGAGCTCCTGGACACACTTCTAGCCGGAGAGGAGTTCGGTGACCACGTGGACGAGGAGGGTCATGGTGGCGGCGGCTCGGATGTGCGCGGGGAAGAAGGAAGCGGCATGAGGGGAAGGAATGAATGGAGCTAGGGTTCGCCGGGGGGGGGGGGGGCTCGCGGTGCCTTGTAGATGTCGGGGATGCGGCGGATTGCCGGCACGTTGCCAATCCGCGGCATGGACGAGCGCACGTCGGCCACCCAGCCTCTGATGAACAGAGGTTGAAGGAAAAGGAGGAAGTTGGGCTGGGCCGATCGAGTGTCCGAGGCCCAGGTGGGGGTTGGGGCCTTTTGTTTGTTTTGGCTTTTCTCTCTTTCTTATTTTTCTTTATTTCTTTTAGTTGCTGCTTATTCTAGCGTTAACAATATACCAAGGTGGCACTCAAATTGATGTTACCAATTATGTCACTGCCACATTAACTTGTTACCCAAACTAAAATAGTTTCGTAATTATTTAATATTTAAAATCATTTAAATAATAGTTTTTGCTACTGTTTTATTCGCCTAATAGTATTTAAATATTTTATAAGTTGTGGTTTATCCACCATAATTACCTATGCATTATTTGGTTCACTTTGAACATTTTAGTTTTAATGTTTGAAACTTTTGTTGTTTAACTTGATTTCGAATTTGAATTTGAATCGTTTTTGAACTAACACGAGATTAACAACAGTAATCGTGGTGACGTGGCATCATTAGCGGGGAATTACTGTAGCTTAATTTTCCGGGCGTCACAATTCTCCTCCACTATAAGAAATCTCGTCCCGAGATTTTAAGAGGTGGAGTAAGAGGTGGGTAAGGTGGTTACGAAATTCTAACGAATCTTCTCGGTCTTGGTTGCTCTTCTCGAAGAGGTCGATCCATTACGTCGATGTCTTTATTTCTCTGCTTCAGGTCATCATGATGAAGTTGGCATCCTTTCTTCAAGAACTCGATCGTACTTACAAAAGAATAAAGGGTGGGTATTCCGGGAGAACGGACCTCTGCAAGGTTGACTATCTGGTCGATAACATCAGGGAAGGTGGCAGAAAGTAACTCTTGAATTGAAACCTAAGAAAATATCGAGAGAAAGTAAGGAGGTATAATTGGAAGTTTCAAGCGGGTAGGCAACCATTCGATGCCTGAAACAGGGCGTGAAAGGGGTTCAAAGCAACGGGAACAAGTATTGGGTCTGATACCAGAATTGGTGATCTCTCAGAAGGTGGCTCGTGAATTACATACGAGGCCACATGCGAGGAACAACCTTGGGAACAGGGGGTGTACATGAGAGTCAGGTTTCTATCCTGTGGAACTGTGGTTTATGGGTCCACAATGTGATTAAAAGTAGGAAGGGCGTTGACATCTTGCACCATCATGATAGCAAGACATGTCAGAGTGTAGCCTATCAGTTATGTCGGCAACAATGTGAGTACCAAGGGCGAGGGACGAAGAGAACCATTTTCCTGCTCGTTGAACGAGGCGGACCAATAGGCAAGGTTCTCGTCCATCGGTGGTTACCGGAATTTCATCAACAATAGTAACAAGGTCTTATTGACAGAGTAGTACACCAAGGTGTTTACATAAGCAGTGAATTATTACTGCTTAGATCATATAGATCACAAGAAATATTAAACAAAATAATGGAAAGGAAAAGGTGATAATAAGATTAAACAGAACAATGGAAAGGAAAATGTGTTTCAACACATATTTCAGGGGTATATCCTTCCCAAGGGAAAGCAGAGCATGATATCCATGATGGGATATAACGTAGAAAACCCTTTAGGAAAGGGGAGAGAAATTTCATACCATTACCCATACAATGGTGTTTGGATAATTGAGCAGGAAACATTTAGCATTGGGCTTCAAATGTTCATG
Organism: Aegilops longissima; assembly: GCA_021605205.1. Classification (NCBI taxonomy): domain Eukaryota; kingdom Viridiplantae; phylum Streptophyta; class Magnoliopsida; order Poales; family Poaceae; genus Aegilops; species Aegilops longissima. The sequence goes on from CM038681.1 coordinate 153,607,158, forward strand.
TTGAAAATCGGAATACCACAACCACGCTTCGAGATAGCATCGACATGGTTTTCAAGCAAAGGTCAGACTTTGGATACAGGAAGGATCCATCAGGAACAACTCACAGAATAAGTCTTACAATTTCCTCATGGAAGAATGGCTAACCTTGCTAAAAAGGAAACTATAACAATAGGTCCTCCGTCCAGGTGTGCTAGGCATGACATCACCTTACTGGGTAAAAGACCAATGTTATAACTCTTGGGAATATGTTCCAAGCATCATATCTGACCGAGATTCAGATCTGATTGGTGTCAGGATACCTCAGACTCATGATGCCCGAGAAGGGAAGGTGCGACAAATTAACGAGAAGACATTATAAGATTCTCGGGAAACGAACTATGGAAGCGAGTTCTGAAACAAGAGTTCGTCAGTAAACCCAAGAGAGGATAAGGAGGTGGCTGATGGACTCAGCAACAATTCATCGAGAATTTCAAAGCATGGATTTCCACAATTATGCGAAGAAGGAGATAGCATTTGGCAGATCAAATGTTATAATGAGATATGCTCGAGGAAAACATACCCAATTAGACATCAGTTGAAAGGTGCAGCCGAAATATGGGCTTATGTAGCATGAACGATGTTAGAATGGTGATTCGATAACCAATGCACAAAGAATGAAACTATCATTCATTATCTTACAAGCAATAAGGTTGCTAGTAATTTTGAATTCACACATCATAGTTAAATGGTTTGTATCCCGGTTAGAATCAACACGGGGACCAAGATATGAACGGAGATGGCGAGAAGTATTACTATATCAAGAATTCTTAAGAGGTGGTGAAATTATCACAACCTTCTTGACATAAAAGATGGTAATACTCCGAGGTAGAACATAACATAAGTTGGATAGCAAGTTGCATCCATAACAAGAACAAGTTTGTGATGAACGGAAGGCAATAAGGTGATGGTATTTCTCATCATGAATTCAATTGATATCCTGGAAGAGCTTAGAATGCTGATGATGATCCCGACACATTTGTCGAGAGATTTCATGAAGATGTAATGTAATCTATCGGCAATGAATCAAGTCAAAGGGATTATGAAGCAAAAGGTTATTGGAACCACAGGTACGACACAAACTCGGAATCAAAGTTTGTGGTTCGAGGTGAAACGATAAGACGAGGAAATCGACGTAAGCTTAGCTCATAGTCGAAGGCTGTGCTCCGAGAATAAGGACAGGGTAGCACAGTTAAAGTTTAGCATGACAATGATATAGCCGAGTAGGCTAGGACTTACGTGATCGAGTTCAAATTCGTAAGTAATGAAGGTTACCAAGAGTTGTTTAATCGCGGTGCGAACTCGATTCAGTTATCGGTGTCTTTGAGTGTCTAATAACTCAGAGCCCGTGAAAAAATTGAATCAGTGAGAATGTAGTACTTGATGAAGAACTCATAAGAAGTTATGCAATTTCGTGATAATCTCGAGATACCAAGGGGTAATACTCAACGACGGATCAAAGTAGAGGTTGGACCGGGGTATTGATCCACAGAAGACAAGTGCTTAAACTTGCGCGAGAAATGGGATCAAAGAACAACATATGGTTGGAAGCACGATTGCAAAGGATCAATTCACCGATACCAAAGCATATTATATCAAGGAAATAGTTATTATTACAAGAAGCTTTCATGATAGGATCTACATCATGTCCATGGGCATGAACACAAAGTTCAAGGTCGACTCCCACTTCTCCAATGCATAACCTTTCATTCACTTCTCATTTTTTTGAAGAAGTTGTAATGTTTAAATTTTATCTAGCAAAACACCAGAAGAGTATGACTCGTGATAGTTTTCGGGTTCACCCGGATCTGGGAAGGCATAGGTTCAACCCTTAGGGGCATCTTGGGAACTTATACCACAAGCTACAATAGTAAATAAAACAAGCTCGATAGTAGAGAATGAGTGACAAAACGAGAGGATACAATTTACCGAAGGCATTATGTATCAGGGAAAGAACTTCTCGAGGTTTTTGTATACGAAGGACACTGTTGGATGATATTTGAACAAAGGATCCGACGGTCCATAGCGAAGCTGATGTGAGTATCGGCACACAACCAGAGGAAGAAACAATGTGAATGCATTGGATTATAGAAGCAACTAGATAATTCAAAGCTCACATGTAAAGGAATTATGATGTCCAAATCAAAGGATCAGAAGCAAACGCTCTGATTAAGCATGGATAAGTTGAGTAGACTTAGGGGTACAACCGACGACAATTCGGTTGGTCGAGAACCAGTTCAAGTTTAAAATGACGTCTTATTCGGAAGGATGAATTCTAGGATTTTGACTGAGGATTGCGAGCATTCACCACATATCAACTCAAAGTCTGAAAATGATGATGACAAGGGATACTAATGAGTATTGCTAGACATATGTAACGCAACCATAATGCAAGCAGACAAGTATTTGCACAGCAACAGCTGGCAGAGAATTACCAGAAGACTGGATAGTATATCAATGTACCTTGTGGATCATATGATCAACTAGTAATGAACATTTCCTCGATAAGGGTGAAGAATTATTCGTAGGGGTATTCATGTGGCAAGAAACTGCGGGGTAGTAAGCATAAAGGATGCTTGGAACATCGGAGAGTATTTGCGGGCACCTTGTAATAACAAGGGCAACTGGGGATGAAGGTATGAATGACAAAAGTATGTAGTTATCCATAAAGATTTATTGGTGGTAGGGATCGCAACGGCAAAGGGCACAAGGGTCTCGGGAAAGCATCAGAGAGTGTCTTCAAAATCCTCTGGTGCAGCAGGCGATCATCTGGCCTGAAGGGGCTCTCCGGGAGGAAGTATTTTCGAGAACCTAAAGTTAGATTTTAGTAAAATCATTTAACTCGAGTAGCAGAGAGATCAGAGTCCCAGAGTATAGGTCGAGGAATAAAAGATCCTAATACCACCCAATGGCGACGTGGGCCCGTAAGACACACAGCCATGTTAGTAAAAGTTTTGTAATGTCTAGACTCGACTTCGGCCAAGGAGTGTGAAGGGGGATTCCTACAGGCAGTCGGCTCTGATACCAACTTGTGACGCCCCCGATTCAATTGTACACTAATCATACACGCAAACGTGTACAACCAAGATCAGGGACTCACGGGAAGATATCACAACACAACTCTAAAAATAAAATAAGTCATACAAGCATCATAATACAAGCCAGAGGGCTCGAATACAAGTGCTCGATCATAGACGAGTCAGCAAAAGCAACAATATTTGAGTACAGACATAAGTTAAACAAGTTTTCCTTAAGAAGGCTAGCACAAACTGGGATACAGATCGAAAGAGGCGCAGGCCTCCTGCCCGGGATCCTCCTAAACTACTCCTGGTCGTCGTCAGCGGCCTGAACGTAGTAGTAGGCACCTCCGTTGTAGTAGGAGTTGTCGTCGACGGTGGCGTCTGGCTCCTGGCTCCAACATCTGGTTGCGACAACCGGTAGAATGGTAAGGGAAAAGGAGGAGAAGCAACCGCGAGTACTCATCCAAAGTACTCGCAAGCAAGGATCTACACTACATATGCATGGGTATCTCGTAAAGGGCAATATCGATGGACCGAATCGCGAATGCCGTAATAAGAGGGGATAGCTAATTGTCGGTGTCAAAACCGGCGGATCTCGGGTAGGGGGTCCCAATCTGTGCGTCTAGGCTGATGGTAACAGGAAGCAAGGGACACATATGTTTACCCAGGTTCGGGCCCTCTCGATGGAGGTAAAACCCTACTTCCTGCTTGATTAATATTGAAGATATGGGTAGTACAAGAGTAGATCTACCACGAGATCGTAGAGGCTAAACCCTAGAAGCTAGCCAATGATGGTATGATTGTAATTGTGATCGGCCTTCTAAGGACCAACCTCTCCGGTTTAGCTAGGGTTTACATGGAGTCTGTTACAAGGAAGGAAATACAATATCCGGATCGCCAAGCTTGCCTTCCACGCCAAGGATAGTCCCATCCGGACACGGGACGAAGTCTTGAGTCTTGTATCTTCACGCTTCAATAGTCCGGACGATGTATACAGTCCGGCTTGTCCGGATACCCCCTAATCCAGGACTCCCTCAGTAGCCCCTGAACCAGGCTTTAATGACGATGAGTCCGGCGCGTAGTCTTGTCTTCAGCATTGCAGGGCGGGTTCCTTCTCCGAATACTCCAAAGTAACTATCAAACACTCAAACCGTGTCTGGATCTGCAAGATGATCGCCACATACCATTGTAGGGAACATAGCGTAAATCTGATCTCATCGGCAATCTTCAGACGTCAGTCGTTTCCTTCGCGCCGGGCCAGTTCAACATGAACCGGTGCTTCTCGCCTCACCTCGACTCGTGCTGCGAGGCGGTTTTATTGGCACGTCCTGTCGGCGCAGAGATCGTGTTCCTTTTATTACGAGATCTTCCATTATTGCGGGCGTGCGTTGCCCCATGACAACCGTTGGTATGACTTCTTGTGCCGTCAGGTAAACCTCCATCGGTCACCCTAAGGACTCTTGATATTCACCCCCTTTATAAAAGGGGCCGAGGCCTATGCCTCTTTTCCACTTCCCTCGCGCCTTCTCGCACCTCGAGTTCTAACACCCGAGACCTAAGCTCCAACACCCCAAATCCTTCAATATGTCCGGATCCAACCCTCAAGGCCGGTGGGTGGCCTCCTCGATTCAAGAGGAGGACATTGTGAAGCTTAGGGCGGTTGGATATTTGACCGCCGACATCCAGCACAGGCTTCCTGCTCCAGGGCAGGTCATCTCCACAACGGAGCCCAATGAGAGCGTCGTATTTGTCCCTCACTTCCTCCTTGGCTTGGGCCTCACCCTCGATCCTTTTGTGAGGGAGCTCATGTTCTATTATGGGTTGGATTTCCATGACCTAGCTCCGGACGCTATCCTCCATATCTCGTCGTTTATTATAGTGTGTGAGGCCTTCCTCCATGTCACCCCACACTTCGGCTTATGGCTCAAGACCTTCAATGTGAAGCCGAAGATGATCGAGGGGCGACACGCGGAGTGCGGAGGTGCCATAGTAAGCAGGAACGTTGAAGCCCCATGGCCAGAGGGTTCTTTCCCAGAAGTATCCGATGTATGGCAACGGAGGTGGTTTTATGTCACGGCTCCCAGAGGCACAAAGTGGGTGGCCGCCCCCGAGTTCTGCTCGGGCCCTCCGTCACAACTAGCGTCTTGGACCGACATAGGACGGAATTGGGGGCCCACTGGTGATGTACCAGTACTGCAGAGCCGCATCCGAGAGCTTCTTGAGATGGACATTAACCTTGTCAGCATAATGCAAGTGATGCTAATCCGACGGATGTTGCCGTGCCAACGCCGGCCTCTCCGGATGTGGGAGTTCAACCCAGAGGGTCCGCGGACTGTTAAGCACTTCTTCGGCCTGAAGCTCGAAGGGATGTGCAAATTATTCTTCGGACCGAAAGTAGAGTGTCCGGACACCACCGAGGATGCGGGCCTAAGCTGCAATCGCCTAGATACCCAAGTAAGTAAACTTGATACCGGACACCTTGTTTTGTATTTGTCATAATTGTTTATTCTGAAAATCATCCGTGGCCAGGAATGGCTCAGCAAGGCGGAGAGAATCAGGTGTCCGGCGCCACTTCCCGAAGGCTCGCCTGGTCCCACCATGGCCAAGATGCTTGACTGGGTACTCAGCAGAATGCCCTCAGGGAAAGACAAGGGGAAGAACGAAGAAACCGAACTTCACACGCCACGATCCGAACTGGGAATTGTTGCCTCCCTAAGGAGGATAGTCGGAAGGGAGGCTAAGGCCTCCTCCCCGCTCGGGAAGAAGAGGGCTGCCTCCGAAGACTCGGAGACGGAGATGCCCAAACCAGGGGAAAAGGTATCGGGCTCTGCCCCGACGGGCACCCTCACCGCGTCATGCCCACCAATGGGCCAGCCCTCCACTGAGCTGTAAGTCAATTTTTAATTCGAAGGTACTGCGTTTCTCCTAGATCAATAACCAGGATTCGTCTTTCATAGTCCGGCTAGCAGCCCTTATCAACAGAGTTCGTCTTCGGGGGATCTTCCTCCGGAGATGATGGAGAGCGAGACCCCACCCACCTCTCCGGCTCATGAAGCGAGCGACACCGAGGTGTCGTCATGGAGGAGTCCGGATCTGCCGGCCGGAAGCCACGCGCCACCGCCCGAGACCGAGCATTTGGCTCCCACGAGGGGCGATGGGAAGGGTCCGGCACAGTTCGATGTCCGGCCGGACGTACTGACGGGGCTACTGGAGCGAGCTGCACTCTCGGAGGAGCACCGCTCATTAATGAGCGCGGTGCTCAAGAAGATTTCATCCGCTACAAGCGGTTTGAATGAAGCATTTACAAGTCTGCTTAGAGGCTTTGAGGTATGTAGTGAAGAATACACTGTTTTTGGCTGTGAGGCACGCGTTAGGTGTGCTCCATATAGATAGTAGCCCCTGAGACTCTGGTTGCCCGCCCTAGGAGGCAAACGAGGGATCATAAATCAATGGTTGCGCTGTAAATACGTGCAGGTATCTGTGGGTCCGGCCACCGACCAGTCCGTTGAAGTTGCCGAACTAACCAGGTAGATTGGATCGATTGATGCCGATATCACGTTGGTGAATGAGCGGTTGGACAAATCACAAGGTATGTGCTCTGCCTTCCTTTGTATAGGGAAATATGGAGGCGGCATGATATTTATGTAATATGTACGGACTGCAGATGGTGCTGCTGCCGTGGAGGCCCTGAGGGCAGAACTTGCCCAGGCCAAGGAACAAGCTCGGGCTAGCAATGCGGCTGCCCTGAAGGCGGCCGAAGAATTGAGAGCCGAACAGGCTGCTCATCGCCGAAGTGAGGAAAAGATAGCCGAAATGGATGTGGAGTTAAAAAATGCCGCTGACCAGTGTGAGCTCCTTAAAAAGGAGCATAAGGATAGTTCGGCCGAGTTGGACAAGGCACTTAATGCCACCAAGGAAATACGGACCACGCCGGGTGCGCGGAGGAGCTTCAACAGCCAAGAAAATCACGGCCGAGGCTCCTACTTGCTGCGACGAAATTTTTCGATCCGGCACGATCCTCGGATGGACGCTGAAGTCCTGCGGACGCGTATGCGGATTTGACGAAGAGTACAGTTGACGCTGCCAAGTTCTTCGAGGATCAGGGTGATAAGGAAGTGGAGAAGCTTTTCTGTCGCAATTCAATGCTCCCACTCGCCCGTTGTCATTAAGTAACAAGATGGCTGTTGTAGCGGAGCTTCACAGGCTGTCTGGGCTTGCAATGCGGGCTGTGATAGACCATCTTTGGCCGAAGGGGCCTAAGCCAGATAGTTATTTTGGCTTGGTGCAGCAATTCCTTGGGGCCATGCCTCGGATCGACGCCATGATGAGGTCGGCGTGCATAGAGGGTGCACGAATGGCTCTTGCCCGCGTTAAAGCCTATTGGACGGATATGGAGGCCACCATTATAGCGACCCAGGATCCGGCGGCGGGCCAATATCCGGCCGAGCGCTACTTGGCGCAGGTCACGGAAGGTCCCCGCCTAATAGAGGCGCAGTTCTTGAAGAATGTCTTGTTCGAGTGATGAATCGAATCATTGTAAAAACAATGTTTATTTTGGTTATAAGGCTATGTTTATACTTTGTGCCTGAAAGTATTATTGTGTCCCTTGTGCGGCCGTTTTGTATATATATATACATTTAATCCGAAAGTTAGCAGTCGTTGGCTTCACCCCCCACGCATATAATGCGGGGTGTTCGAGAAAAAATATGCATAATCACACTTGATCCAACATCTTGGTCCATTAAGGAGGTGATCGCACGTCGAACTAGGCAACCGGACTATATAGTCAGAACGCTTTAAGCTTAGCCATGGAGTCTAATGGTGGGGCTACTATGTAGCCCCGGTACCTTCGCTGCATCCGAATACGGCGCGTGTGTACATGACCGGGAAACGGTCCTTCGTTAATGCGGAGGGATCCTAAAGATTCCGATAAGTCTTCAAGTGGTTGAACAGTCTCTCGCTGTATCATGACAGTCAGTTTTCGGCTTTCTCTACTGAGGTGCTCGTCCGGAATAACCAGGGCACAACCGCGGTAGTTCTCCTTTGGCCACCTTAGCGGATAATAACGGAATGTAAGGTGGCAAACCCAGGAGCCGGGCAAACCCAACATTTGACCAAAGACATGATTCGGAGCTGATGCATATAAGGCCAAACTCGTGACGCCGAACACTCCCGAAGGTATTCGGACTTTATAATAGATGATGGGCTCAAGAATGCCCATTCATTATAAATCATGTGTTTCCAGGTACGTGCGTTAATCTGTCGTGGCGAAATGCCAATAACGGCAGTATCCTCTGTGGGTATTGAACCCATGGGATGGTTAAACAACAAGAGGCAATAGAAAAGGTTTACACAGGGGCTTAATCTAAAAAGAAACCTATTGGCCCTGCTACACTTCTGCACCTTTTTCTCCCTTGTGCCGTATCCTGGAAGGGTATCGCGCGAACGTTTTCTGTGAAAAAAAAAAGAAAACTCGTAGGAGAGTACAACGTAGGTATGCGATGGATAATAAAAGTGTAAGATGTTGGCCTGCCAATAAGGTTGAGCCAAGTGTGGGGCTGTATTAAATATTTACAACCCCTGGTGTCCACTATGGGATTACATATACGGTGCCCTGATTCAATTTTATCCGGGCGACCAGACTCGTCTAACCGTGTCTTTGGTCTTAATGACCAGTTATGTTTTTTGATATTGGAGGCCGCTTATAGTCCGGCCGCTAGGGCCGTCGCGAGTTCCTCTGCGTGTGAAGAGCGCTCTGTGATTCCGCTAACGGTAATGACGCCCCGTGGACCGGGCATCTTGAGTGTAAGGTAGCCTTAGTGCGGCAATGCGTTGAAGCGGGCGCCGTTCTTCCAAGCAATGCATGATAATCACTTTGGAAGGGTGCGATGATGAAGAGTAGCTCTTAAGCTCGGAGTTGCTTGAGAGCGAATGTTACCTCGACGACGGAGCCCCTCATGGGCTTCAACGCTGGTATCACCCTTCAAAGGTGGTGTTGCTTTGGTTAATTCGGATGGGTTTATCCCCATCCTGCAGCAAGGTCCTCGTATATTAAACAGACTACTGCCGCCGTCCATGAGGACACGGGTGAGACGGTATCCGTCGATTATCGGGTCAAGCACCAAGGCCTTTGATTCTCCGCGCCGAATACTAGTTCAGTCGTCCAAGTGATCGAAGGTGATCGGGTACGACATCCAGTAGTTAGGCGTGAGTACGATGGGCTCTATATCGAGCGTGTCTCTATGCGCATTTTCGTGCCTTCTCGTGGATATGTGAGTCGCGTGGATCATGTTCACTGTTTTAACCTCTAGCGGGAATTGTTTCTGTCCCCCAGTGTTCGGCTGGCGAGGTTCATCCTCGTCTTCACTAGGTGTTTCCCTTCCCTTGTGTTCGGCATTTAATTTGCCGGCCTGCTTGAAGACCCATGTCACGCCCAATATGCGACCCTATCCAAAAGGAACTCGAAGGTCCCACCAAGGATAGACCCGCATATTGAAACGCTTTTGCAAGGTGGATATCATTACATCAACATTATATAATAGATGGGGATACATACAAAAGGCATACAATGCCACACGAATACAACATCATCATACATAAGAGCACCATCCGACTACGGATGAAACACAAACAGAAACTCAAACGACATCCACCCTGCTAGCCCAGGCTGCCGACCTGGAACCTATCCCCTGATCAAAGAAGAAGCAGAAGAAGAACTCAACGCAAGGCAAGCATCGCTCTCGCGTCATGATCATCGCATAACCTGTACCTGCAACTGTTGTTGTAGTAATCTGTGAGCCACGAGGACTCAGCAATCCCATTACCATGGGTATCAAGACTAGCAAAGCTTAAAGGGAAAGGATGGGGTAAAGTGGCGAGGCTGCAGGAGCGACTAAGCATATATGGTGGCTAACATACGTAAATAAGAGCGAGAAGAGAGCAAGCGGAACGGTCGTGAAGCTAGCAATGATCAAGAAGTGATCCTGAACTCCTACTTACGTCAAACATAACCCAGAAACCGTGTTCACTTCCCGGACTCCGCCGAAAAGAGACCATCACGGCTACACACACGGTTGATGCGTTTTAACTCGGATCTGGTGTCAAGTTATCTACAACCGGACATTAACAAATTCCCATCTGCCTATAACCGCAGGCACGACTTTCGAAAGATTATACCCTGCAGGGGTGTCCCAACTTAGCCCATGACAAGCTCTCACGATCAACGAAGGATATACCTTATCCCAGGAAAACCCGATCAGACCCGGAATCCCGGTTTACAAGATATTTCGACAATCGTAAAACAAGACCAGCAAAGCCGCCCGAATGTGCCGAAAAATCCTGATAGGAGCTGCACATATCTCGTTCTCAGGGCACACCGGATCGTCCAAACTTCCGGTAGGCCAGCCCAGAGTTGCCCCTGGTGACCACCGGCGGTTGACAGGTTGGACCAACACTCACGACGAGCACTGGCCCGGGGGGTGGGGGGGTAAATACAGATGACCCTCGAGAGGGCGACTCCCAAGGGAAAAAGGGCTAGGTGAGGCAAATGGTAGAACCAAGGTTGGGCCTTGCTGGAGGAGTTTTATTCAAAGCGAACTGTCAAGGGGGTCCCATAAATCACCCAACCGCGTAAGGAACGCAAAATCCGGGAACATAACACCGGTACGACGGAAACTAGGGCGGCAAGAGTGGAACAAAACACCAGGCATAAGGCCGAGTCTTCCACCCTTTACCAAGTATATAGATGCATTAATTAAAAAAGATATTGTGATATCCCAACAAAATCCTGTCCACCATGGAGCAATCTTCAACTTCACCTGCAACTAGCAACGCTATAAGAGGGCTGAGCAAAACGGTAACATAGCCAAACAACGGTTTGCTAGGAAGGGTGTCAAAGGTTAGAGGTTCATGTCAATATGGGAGGCTTGATAAACAGGTGATAGGTAGCGCAGCAAAGCGATAGAGCGAAGCAACTAGCATAGCAATGATAGTAGTGAGATCCAGGGTAGCGGTCATCTTGCCTGAAATCCCGCAAGGAAGAAGAACGAGTCCGTGAAGAAGACGAACGGATGAAGCCGAACCAAGCGTAGACGAACGAGTCCTCACGATCGCAACGAAACAGGAACTATCGAGAAGAAGCACACAACATAGTAAACACACCACACATGAACATGACATGATGCACAAACAAGCATGATGCATGAAAAAGCTACATGAAGCTACTCATGGCAAGAGATGATACAAACAAGAGCAACACATCAAGGCAAGTTTAAATGAGGCCGGGAACAACATATAACAATTCCGGTAAGTCCTCATATGCAAATTTCGAAATTGGTCCAGATCTGAATAAACCTTATGTTCAAGTTGTTAAACAGCAAGTTAAGATGCACCAAGATGATCTACACGAGATTCTAGTCAAGTTACATATAAAGTTCATTTAGTTCGGAGCTACGGCCTAGAAGATATGAGCAAAACAAGTTAAACATGGCATTGATGCAAAATGCACCCAAACATCAAGCAAACACCTCAAAACAAGGATGCAACATGATAATATGAAGCCACATTCAATTCTAAGCAAGTTTCATATAGAGCACACTCAAAAGCGGAGCAACGGTTCAACACACACACACTATACAAGTTATAGCAACAATCTGTCCAAAACAGCAACTAGGCCTCTTGCAAGCATCAAAACAACATGCTACAGCATCTCAACATAAAAAAAAGGCATGGACAAGATGTACAGGTAAAGCATAGCAAAACATGAACACTGAGCTATCTCCAGAAATCACTAGAGCATGCTGAAACACACATGGAAAGATTGCAAATAATAACAGTTCAGACTTTGCAGAAAATAACATCAGGTTGCAATGTTTATAGCTATCAAACAACATGTTACAGGAACTTATCATGGAAAAAAAAGGCATGACATGATACTACTAAATGCATAGAACAAGAGTCCCTTACTGACCATGAGCCACAAAGGATCATAAAATATGATGGCACCCATGTAAACATGGCAAGTTATAATACAGATTCAAACATGGCAGGAACAACGATAAGTAGGCATGTTGATGAGCTTGTACCACTCACCACAGAGCAATACATGGCATGGAAAGGCAACCAACAGTAAGAAGACACTTTTGTGAAGCTACAAATGGCAAGAGAAAGTCCATAGGGTGCATGGATCACTAACAACAATCATGGCAACAACTGAACTTAATGTTAACAGGCTGACAACAACATTATTTAGCAACTTTGGGGCAAGTTTACAACAATCTACAGCAGGCTAGAATTGCAACCAGGGGCATGACTGGATAGATTATAACATGTAGAACAAAACACCCTTAGTGAAGTATATCAAAATATGCATGGATCTCTCTGTAGCATCAAGTTTACATGGCATAAAAATAACAGCAGAACAGGAACTAAAATCAGCAACATCACGAAGCCTAGTTTGCATGCTTGTGCTAGTCACCACTTTGATCACAAAAATACATGGCATACACCACTGTAAAGATGGCATGGCATATTCCAAAACACATGTATACATCAACCTCATAGGATGCACACATCAAACATGGCAAAAATGACAAAAGAGCATGCTCTGTTAAGAAACAAGAACTAACATTATGAAGCACTCTTGCAACGATGATTCAGGCATCAAGATGAGCTCAAATGAACATGATGCAATGGAATGAAATAAATTACTCGTTATGGCGAACAATTTGACATATTACACGCACAAAACGGAGCTACGGATGCGGAGATATGATGCGATGAACATGGCATGATAATGTCAAAATAATTCGGGACTTAGTGGAATTTATACCGACGAAAACGGGACGACGAGATCTAGGACGGGGCACGGGCGTTTGGATCGGGGACTGATGGATCTGGTCCATCCTCTCCGGATCCCACCGGAGAGGAACTCCGGCGAGCTACGGCGGATAACTGGCAGACACCTGGCGCATCGAATCTGGGGTGTTACAACACTCCTCCACTAACAAGAGATCTCGTCCCGAGATTTTAGGACCGACACGGAAGAGAAAAGGATGAGGTGAAGCAAGAACTCAAGAGAAGAAGCAAAGAATCGAGAGAGCACTTGAGAAGAAGAGAGGAACGACGAGAATGACGAGAATCGAAAGCTCACATAATCAGATAGACTATGAAACCACTCCGGTAGAACGAGATAAGAAACGAATAAGACTGAAACGATTTAGGCAGCACTCCGGCTGAAAATGGAAGGAAAAGGACCATGAACTTGAGGGGATGGAATGATACCTCATGAAGACATGACACAAAACCTCCGGAAAGAATTAAAAGAGTTCAATGAAAAGAACGGAGAAGAAAATGACAACTTGTGCCACGAGTAAAATAGAAAGCAACCTTAGAAGAAAAGATTGAATGGAATTGTTGAGAAAATTCAACAACGAAAGAATAAGATTGTTGTGGACTTATGGGAAACATCTCAAAATTATGAGGTGATAACCGACCACAAGCGGAAATGATTAAATAGCTGCGAAGAACGAAGAAATGCAAAACTCCACTTCAAAAGAAATACGGAGAATTAATTGCACTTCGAAAATCAAGAAGGAAAGATACTTGAGCTCCTTTGATAAGAATCTTGATGAACTCTTGAAGAAAAGATTAAATCATGAAGAACCACCATGAAGAACTCCAGTAACAAAAGGATGATGAGATAGAATGAAGGACGAACGAATAAGATGAACGTTGTGATGATTTAGATGGAGCTTCCGACGAAATAGTCGAGGAAAATTTGAACTCCGGAAAAGAAAAGATGAAAACACTTGGAACTAGAATTTATTCATCAAGAACAAACTCCGAAGGAAAGGATTACTCACTTGGATGAAATAAGAATAAGATTTATTGTATGCTTATCCTTCATCAAATTAAATTGATGACAAGCAATGGATTTTTGCATACTACTTATTCTTCTTGAAAAAGGATTTAGAAGTGACATATCGCAAACTTGAGAAGGTCTTACTGAACCACCGGAAGGATTGAAAAAAAGAATGGATTGAAATGATAATTAAGGAAAAGAATCTAAAGGAACCACCGTTAGAATTCGGAAATGACTGACGAAAGAGAAATAATCACTGAAAGAATTAGAAGGCAAATATGCTAGAGGAAATTTAGATGCAAAACAATAAAGAGATCAGGAGCTGATTAAAGAACACTTGAACGAAGCACCGGGATAATTGGATAACGGTAGCTGAAATCTCAGGACGAAGAATTCTTCTGGAACGATGGCCTCCGGTGAAAATAAATGGAAAAACAACTCCTGACAAACTCCGGATGGTTGAGAAAAGGAATATCTGACAAATGGAATAATTTGAGAGGATAATATGAAGCTAGAACCACGAAACTTCGAGAGAACGGACAAGGTTTAAGAGGAACTCTTCTTCAATCTTCAAATGACAATGAGAAACACCACAAAAATTATTGAGATACTCCGGGAGAATGAAAAAAAGGAAGGGTTGACCCAAAGATGAAAAGAATTAGAAAGCGATCTTGGAGAAGGCATGTGACTGATGGACTCCATTCTTACATCACAACTTGAAAAGAATTGAGAATAACTCCGGGGGAATTAGAAGAGTCAGGTAAGATCCTGGGAAAAGACCTGTGGGTTAGGGCCCACTGAAGAGATAACACCGTTGAAAAAGGATGTTGAATAGATAGATGATGCACCAGAACAATTGAAATATTTGAATGAGGTGACAACCTCGAATTAATTAGAACACGGACGAATCTCCTGATATGTCTTCCGAACTCCGGAATGATAAACTGGCAAGAGACGAACGAGCAAAGAGAACACTTCGAAGGAAAAGAATATGATTAACCCGAAAAACTTGAATTGAGTCCACCGGAGAAGAAAAGAGATGAAGAATGTCGTACAAAGCGAGAATTCACCGGTTGAGATAATTTACGAAAGATCAAGAGGTTCCGCATTTAATGAGATAGCTGGTCGAGAGAGAGTCGACTCGGAAGAAAAGGGTGGGTGGGCGGGAAAAACAAAGGCAACTCGGGAGGGGAAACAACGAATATCTTGAAGAGACAACACCGGTTGAAATCATTGAGGAAAGAAAGGCAAAGACTTCGCACGAGTAGGATGGATACTCGATTACGGACTCCGGTTCCGAGAAGAAAAGAGGTGGGTGGGTGGGAAAAGAAAACAACTGAGGATTGAACTTGGCAAAGAAGAAGAGGGTCGAGTCAACTTGATGAGAAATGCACCGGATGAAAATAGAAGAGAACCAACGACCGAAAAACCAATTGCGTGATCTTAAAGAAATTTTGAAGGGGAAGAGAAGTAATTCAAAACACCTACGTCAAGACTCCTCACCAGAGCGACGAAGGGGCTGAGGAGTAAAAAGAATTCCTACTCTCCGATATAACTAGACTCCGAAAACAGATTTCTTCTAGACTCAACAACGGCCAAACTACACGATCAATCAAGGGGCTCCTAAGGTCGGTCGAGGCTCGATACCAACTTGAAACACGCCCAATATGCGACCCTATCCAAAAGGAACTCAAGGTCCCACCAAGGATAGACCCGCATATTGAAACGCTTTTGCAAGGTGGATATCATTACATCAACATTATATAATAGATGGGGATACATACAAAAGGCATACAATGCCACACGAATACAACATCATCATACATAAGAGCACCATCCAACTACGGATGAAACACAAACAGAAACTCAAACGACATCCACCCTGCTAGCCCAGGCTGCCGACCTGGAACCTATCCCCTAATCGAAGAAGAAGCAGAAGAAGAACTCAATGCAAGGCAAGCATCGCTCTCGCGTCATGATCATCGCATAACCTGTACCTGCAACTGTTGTTGTAGTAATCTGTGAGCCACGAGGATTCAGCAATCCCATTACCATGGGTATCAAGACTAGCAAAGCTTAAAGGGAAAGGATGGGGTAAAGTGGTGAGGCTGCAGCAGCGACTAAGCATATATGGTGGTTAACATACGCAAATAAGAGCGAGAAGAGAGCAAGCGGAACGGTCGTGAAGCTAGCAATGATCAAGAAGTGATCCTGAACTCCTACTTACGTCAAACATAACCCAAAAACCGTGTTCACTTCCCGGACTCCGCCGAAAAGAGACCATCACGGCTACACACACGGTTGATGCGTTTTAATTCGGATCTGGTGTCAAGTTATCTACAACTGGACATTAACAAATTCCCATCTGCCTATAACCGCGGGCACGGCTTTTGAAAGATTATACCCTGCAGGGGTGTCCCAACTTAGCCCATGACAAGCTCTCGCGATCAACGAAGGATATACCTTCTCCCAGGAAGACCCGATCAGACTCGGAATCCCGGTTTACAAGACATTTCGACAATGGTAAAACAAGACCAGCAAAGCCGCCCGAATGTGCCGACAAATCCTTATAGGAGCTGCACATATCTCGTTCTCAGGGCACACCGGATCGTCCAAACTTCCGTAGGCCAGCCCAGAGTTGCCCCGTGACCACCGGCGGTTGACAGTTGGACCAACACTCACGACGAGCACCGCCCCGGGGTAAAATAAAGATGACCCTCGAGAGGGCGACTCCCAAGGGAAAAAGGGCTAGGTGAGGCAAATGGTAGAACCAAGGTTGGGCCTTGCTGGAGGAGTTTTATTCAAAGCGAACTGTCAAGGGGGTCCCATAAATCACCCAACCGCGTAAGGAACGCAAAATCCGGGAACATAACACCGGTACGACGGAAACTAGGGCGGCAAGAGTGGAACAAAACACCAGGCATAAGGCCGAGTCTTCCACCCTTTACCAAGTATATAGATGCATTAATTAAAAAAAGATATTGTGATATCCCAACAAAATCCTGTCCACCATGGAGCAATCTTCAACTTCACCTGCAACTAGCAACGCTATAAGAGGGCTGAGCAAAACGGTAACATAGCCAAACAACGGTTTGCTAGGAAGGGTGTCAAAGGTTAGAGGTTCATGTCAATATGGGAGGCTTGATAAACAGGTGATAGGTAGCGCAGCAAAGCGATAGAACGAAGCAACTAGCATAGCAATGATAGTAGTGAGATCCAGGGTAGCGGTCATCTTGCCTGAAATCCCGCAAGGAAGAAGAACGAGTCCGTGAAGAAGACGAACGGATGAAGCCGAACCAAGCGTAGACGAACGAGTCCTCACGATCGCAACGAAACAGGAACTATCGAGAAGAAGCACACAACATAGTAAACACACCACACATGAACATGACATGATGCACAAACAAGCATGATGCATGAAAAAGCTACATGAAGCTACTCATGGCAAGAGATGATACAAACAAGAGTAACACATCAAGGCAAGTTTAAATGAGGCCGGGAACAACATATAACAATTCCGGTAAGTCCTCATATGCAAATTTCGAAATTGGTCCAGATCTGAATAAACCTTATGTTCAAGTTGTTAAACAGCAAGTTAAGATGCACCAAGATGATCTACACGAGATTCTATTCAAGTTACATATAAAGTTCATTTAGTTCGGAGCTACGGCCTAGAAGATATGAGCAAAACAAGTTAAACATGGCATTGATGCAAAATGCACCCAAACATCAAGCAAACACCTCAAAACAAGGATGCAACATGATAATATGAAGCCACATTCAATTCTAAGCAAGTTTCATATAGAGCACACTCAAAACGGAGCAACGGTTCAACACACACACACTATACAAGTTATAGCAACAATCTGTCCAAAACAGCAACTAGGCCTCTTGCAAGCATCAAAACAACATGCTACAGCATCTCAACATAAAAAAAAGGCATGGACAAGATGTACAGGTAAAGCATAGCAAAACATGAACACTGAGCTATCTCCAGAAATCACTAGAGCATGCTCAAACACACATGGAAAGATTGCAAATAATAACAGTTCAGACTTTGCAGAAAATAACATCAGGTTGCAATGTTTATAGCTATCAAACAACATGTTACAGGAACTTATCATGGAAAAAAAAGGCATGGCATGATACTAGTAAATGCATAGAACAAGATTCCCTTACTGACCATGAGCCAAAAAGGATCAGAAAATATGATGGCACCCATGTAAACATGGCAAGTTATAATACAGATTCAAACATGGCAGGAACAACGATAAGTAGGCATGTTGATGAGCTTGTACCACTCACCACAGAGCAATACATGGCATGGAATGGCAACCAACAGTAAGAAGACATTTTTGTGAAGCTACGAATGGCAAGAGAAAGTCCATAGGGTGCATGGATCACTAACAACAATCATGGCAACAGCTGAACTTAATGTTAACAGGCTGACAGCAACATTATTTAGCAACTTTGGGGCAAGTTTACAACAATCTACAGCAAGCTAGAATTGCAACCAGGGGCATGACTGGATAGAGTATAACATGTAGAACAAAACACCCTTAGTGAAGTATCTCAAAATATGCATGGATCTCTCTGTAGCATCAAGTTTACATGGCATAAAAATAACAGCAGAACAGGAACTAAAATCAGAAACATCACGAAGCCTAGTTTGCATGCTTGTGCTAGTCACCACTTTGGTCACAAAAATACATGGCATACACCACTGTAAATATTGCATGGCATATTCCAAAACACATGTAGATATCAACCTCATAGGATGCACACATCAAACATGGCAAAAATGACAAAAGAGCATGTTCTGTTAAGAAACAAGAACTAACATTATGAAGCACTCTTGCAACGATGATTCAGGTATCAAGATGAGCTCAAATGAAGATAATGCAATGGAATGAAATGAAGTAATCGTTGAGACGAACAATTTGACATATTACACGCACAAAACGGAGCTACGGATGCAGAGATATGATGCGATGAACATGGCA
The DNA here is from genome assembly GCA_021605205.1 of Aegilops longissima. NCBI lineage: Eukaryota > Viridiplantae > Streptophyta > Magnoliopsida > Poales > Poaceae > Aegilops > Aegilops longissima. The sequence goes on from CM038681.1 coordinate 153,626,078, forward strand.
TGATAATGTCAAAATAATTCGGGACTTAGTGGAATTTATACCGACGAAAACGGGACGACGAGATCCGGGACGGGGCACGGGCGTTTGGATCGGGGACTGATGGATCTGGTCCATCCTCTCCGGATCCCACCGGAGAGGAACTCCGGCGAGCTATGGCGGATAACTGGCAGACACCTGGCGCATCGAATCTGGGGCGTTACAACCCAGCACTCTCTGTGTGTGTGGTTCGCAGGTTTGTCAGGGGTGCCATGAATTTCGCACAGTCTGTCTAGGACTCTATTCAGACCGGACGGCCCCTCTTTACTGCCTTTAGATGGCTTCTTTTGCTGATCAGGTCGAGAGCCCCTGAATCCGGCCTTAACCGTTGTGTTATCCGGGCTCTCTTCCTTGTTTGGGCGTTTGTTTTTATTACGTCGTGGCTTCCCGTTGCCATCCCTTATTTTCGATGTGCGGGGTCGCTGGTGCCTTTACGGGCTAGCCAGCTATCTTCGCCCGCGCAAAAGCGGGTCATAAGGCTTGTTAGGGCTGCCATTGTCCTTGGCTTTTCTTGGCCGAGGTGTCTGGCGAGCCACTCGTCGCGGATGATGTGTTTGAATGTCGCTAAGGCTTCGGCGTCCGGACAATCGACAATTTGATTCTTCTTAGTGAGGAATCTGTTCCAAAGCTTGCGGGCGGACTCTCCGGGCTGTTGGATTATGTGGCTTAAGTCGTCCGCATCCGGAGGCCGGACATAAGTCCCTTGAAAATTGGCCCTGAAAGCGTCCTCGAGTTCCTCCCAACTCCCAATTGAATTTTTGGGGAGGCTTTTCAACCAGTGTCGGGCTGGTCCCTTCAGTTTGAGGGGAAGGTATTTGATGGCATGGAGGTCATCCCCACGAGCCATATGTATATGCAGGATAAAATCCTCAATCCAGACACCTGGTTCTATCGTTTCGTCGTATGCCTCTATATTCACAGGTTTAAAGCCCTGTGGAAATTCATGGTCCAGTACTTCTTCGGTAAAGCACAAGGGGTGAGCAGACCCTCTGTATCTGGACGTATTGTGGCATGCTGTCGGTTGTTGTTGTGTCCGGTGTTTATTCTGAACTGGTATTCGATTGGCATAATCATTTTGGTGACCATAGTCCCTCGTCGGGGTGTGTCCTTTAGATCCATAAATGGACCTGGCCGCGCCAGCTTTCTTATCCAGGTGCTCGCGTAGATCGTGCGCGGCGTCGGTAGCCGCTTTGTTGCGGTTATGAAGTGGCACGGCTTCGTCGTCGAATTCTGGCAGTAGCTTGCGTTTTGGATAGCTCTTTGTATGGCGATCATCGTCGTATCTTTCTTCAGTGTCTAGCACTTTATTCCATCTACGGTTGAGCGTTTCATGTGCGGCTTTGAGCCGTTGCTTCTGCTTCTTTAGACTTCTTGCGGTGGCCAAAAGCTTTATGTGGAGGTTATCTTGTTCCACGCGTTTTTCCGGGATGATGAATGCATCGCCGTCCGGACTGTTTTCTTGTGCTGGTTCGGTTTGATGACCTCGTTCGTCGGGATCATTATCCTCGGGCGTCTGCTCCTAACTGTGTTTGGGGTGGCCTGGTTCGCCCTGCTCCATCGCTGGGTCCGTATGGTCGTTGTTGCCTTCGGAGTTGACTGTAGTATCGATCCCTCTGGCGCTCTTGTCGCTATTTTTACTGTTGCTGGACTTAGAACGGCGTCTGCGCCGTCGCTTTGGCTTTTGCCCGGGGGTTTTATCTTCCGAATTGTCGCCTTTGTCCTCTTTGGGCGTATCCACCATGTATATGTCGTGTGACGAGGCAGAAGTCCAGCGCCCCATAGATTCCGAATCTTCTCCTGCATCGTCGTCCATACCGTCGATGCCTTCGGAGTCAAAGTCAGGCACGTCGGTTAAATCATCGACCGTGGCTATGAAGTGGGTGGTGGGTGGGCAACGAATTTCTTCGTCGCCTGCTTCCCACTCGAGCCGGACATAGTTTGGCCCAGAATTTTCTGTCAAAGAGAGAGTTTTTAACGAGTTCAGCATGTCGCCAAAGGGCGAGTGCTGGAAGATATCCGCAGCGGTGAACTCCATTACCGGAGCCCAACCTGGCTCGACTGGCTCGGGAGTGCGCGGACCGGAACCAACATCCGGATACGAATCCGGGGGTCCGGAGTCACAGGCCACCACAGAGGTAAGGCCCGTGTTCGGCTCCACCGCCGATGAGTGTGCGACCTGCGGGGCGGGGTCCAGCCCTCCGTCCTTAGGCAACGCAGCCTGCTCCGGATTTAGGTCCGAGGCTACTGCGGGGGTGATAGCCCAAGCTCTGTCCGACAACAGGTCTAAGCCATGCTCGTCGCGACTGTCGGGTGCTCCTGGCATAGGCCCGAATCTGTCGAAGATCCAGTCTCCGCGGATGTCCGCCGTGTAGTTCAGGCTTCTGATCCTGATCTGGTGGCCAGGGGCGTAGCTATCGATCTGCTCCAGATGGCCAAGCAAATTGGCCCGCAGGGCGAAGCCGACGAACACGAAGATCTGTCCGGGGAGAAAGGTCTCACTCGGGACCGTGTTGTTGACGATGGTAGAAGGAGCCATCGAGCCTTGTAGTGACGACACAGAGGAACTCTCAATGAAAGCACCAATGTCGGTGTCAAAACCGGCGGATCTCGGGTAGGGGGTCCCGATCTGTGCATCTAGGCTGATGGTAACAGGAAGCAAGGGACACAGATGTTTACCCAGGTTCGGCCCCTCTCGATGGAGGTAAAACCCTACTTCCTGCTTGATTAATATTGAAGATATGGGTAGTACAAGAGTAGATCTACCACGAGATCATAGAGGCTAAACCCTAGAAGCTAGCCTATGATGGTATGATTGTAATTGTGATCGGCCTTCTAAGGACCAACCTCTCCGGAGAGGGCTAGGGTTTACATGGAGTCGGTTACAAGGAAGGAAATACAATATCCGGATCGCCAAGCTTGCCTTCCACGCCAAGGATGTTGGAAATATGCCCTAGAGGCAATAATAAAAGCATTATTATTATATTTCCTTGTTCATGATAATTGTCTTTTATTCATGCTATAACTGTATCATCCGGAAATCGTGATACACGTGTGAATACATAGACCACAATACGTCCCTAGTGAGCCTCTAGTTGACTAGCTCGTTGGTCAACAGATAGTCATGGTTTCGACTATGGACATCGATGTCATTGATAACGGATCACGCCATTAGGAGAATGACGTGATGGACAAGACCCAATCCTAAGCATAGCACAAAGATCGTAGTTCGCTTTGCTAGAGCTTTTCCAATGTCAAGTATCTCTTCCTTAGACCGTGAGATCATGTAACTCCGGATACCGTAGGAGTGCTTTGGTGTACCAAACGTCACAACGAATCGGGTGACTATAAAGGTGCATTACGGTATCTCCGAAAGTGTCTGCGGGTTGACACGGATCGAGACAGGATTTGTCACCCGTATTGCGGAGAGGTATCACTGGGCCCACTCGGTAGTGCATCATCATAATGAGCTCAAAGTGACCAAGTGTCTGGTGTCACGGGATCATGCATTACGGTACGAGTAAAGTGACTTGCCGGTAACGAGACTGAACAAGGTATTGGGATACCGACGATCGAGTCTCGGGCAAGTAACATACCGTCTGACAAAGGGAATAGTATACGGGGTTGCTTGGATCCTCGACATCGTGGTTCATCCGATGAAATCATCGAGGAGCATGTGGGAGCCAACATGGGTATCCAGTTCCCGCTGTTGGTTATTGACCTGAGAGCGCCCCGGTCATGTTCGCATGTCTCCGAACCCGTAGGGTCTACACACTTAAGGTTCGGTGACGCTAGGGTTATTAGGAAGACTTGTATGTGATTACCGAATGTTGTTCGGAGTCCCGGATGAGATCCCGGACGTCACGAGGAGTTCCGGAATGGTCCGGAGGTAAAGATTTATATATGGGAAGTTGTCAAACGGACACCGGAAAAGTTTCGGGTCATATCGGTATTGTACCGGGGCCACCGGAAAGGTTCCGGAGGACTACCGGGAGGGGCCACCCCTCCCGGGGGGCCACTTGGGCTGCGTGGGAAGGGGCCAGCCCCTGGTGGGCTGGGCGCACCCCCTCCCTTGGGCCCTTGCACCTAGGGTTGAGGGGAACCCTAAAGGGGCGCCTTGCTTGGGGGCAAGCCCCCTCCCTTGGCCGCCCCCTAGATGCATCTAGAGGGCCGCCCCTCCTCCCTTCCCTATAAATAGAGCGGTGAGGGGCGGCTGCATACACAACTTGAAGGCGCAGCCCTCCCTCCCAACACCTATCCTCCTCCGCGTGCGCGCTTGGGGCCCTGCCGAGAACTGTCACTCCATCATCATCACGCCATCGTGCTGCTGCTGGAGCCATCTTCCTCAACCTCTCCTTCCTCCTTGCTGGATCAAGACGGAGGAGACGCTGCCCGTACCATACGTGTGTTGAACGCGGAGGTGCTGTCCGTTCAGCACTTGGTCATCAGTGGTCCGAGTACGACTCCATCATCACCATCCCCTCGAAAGATTCCGCACGCGATCTACAAGTGGTATGTAGATGCAAACTCACTCCCTTGACTCGTTGCTTAGATGAACTCATAGATGGATCTTGGTGAAACCGTAGGAAATTTTTTAATTTTCTGCAACGTTCCCCAACAGTGGCATCATGAGCTAGGTCTATGTGTACTTCTCTATTGCACGAGTAGAACACAATTTAGTTGTGGGCGTGGATCTTGTCAACTTACTTGCCGCTACTAGTCTTATCTTGCTTCTGCGGTATTGTGGGATGAAGCGGCCCGGACCAACCTTACACGTAAGCTTACGTGAGACCGGTTCCACCGACTAACATGCACTAGTTGCATAAGGTGGCTAGCAGGTGTCTGTCTCTCCCACTTTAGTTGGAGCGGATTCGATGAAAAGGGTCCTTATGAAGGGTAAATAGAAGTTGACAAAATCACGTTGTGGTTATTCGTAGGTAAGAAAACGTTCTTGCTAGAACCCAATTGCAGCCACGTAAAAGATGCAACAACAATTAGAGGACGTCTAACTTGTTTTTGCAGCAATTGTCATGTGATGTGATATGGCCAAGTTGTGATGAATGATGAATGACATATTGTGATGTATGAGATCATGTTCTTGTAATAGGAATCACGACTTGCATGTCGATGAGCATGACAACCGCAGGAGCCATAGGAGTTGTCTTTATTTTGTATGACCTGCGTGTCATTGAAGAACGCCATGTAAATTACTTTACTTTATTGCTAAACGCGTTAGCCATAGAAGTAGAAGTAGTCGTTGGCGTGACAACTTCATGGAGGCACAATGATGGAGATCATGATGATGGAGATCATGGTGTCATGCCGGTGACAAGATGATCATGGAGCCCCGAAGATGGAGATCAATGGAGCTATATGATATTGGCCATATCATGTCACTACTATATAATTGCATGTGATGTTTATTATGTTTATGCATCTTGTTTACTTAGAACGACGGTAGTAAATAAGATGATCCTTACAACAATTTCAAGAAGTGTTCTCCCTAACTGTGCACCGTTGCTAAAGTTCGTCGCTTCTAAGCACCACGTGATGATCGGGTGTGATGGATTCTTACGTTCACATACAACGGGTGTAAGACAGATTTACACACGCAAAACACTTAGGGTTAACTTGACGAGCCTAGCATGTATAGACATGGCCTCGGAACACGGAGACCGAAAGGTCGAACACGAGTCGTATGGAAGATACGATCAACATGAGAATGTTCACCGACGATGACTAGTCCGTCTCACGTGATGATCGGACACGGCCTAGTCGACTCGGATCGTGTAACACTTAGATGACTAGAGGGATGTCTAATCTGAGTGGGAGTTCATTGAAATAATTTGATTAGATGAACTTAATTATCATGAACTTAGTCTAAAACTTTTGCATAATATGTCTTGTAGATCAAATGGCCAACGCTCATGTCAACTTGAACTTCAACGCGTTCCTAGAGAAAACCAAGCTGAAAGATGACGGCAGCAACTATACGGACTGGGTCCGGAACTTGAGGATCATCCTCATAGCTGCCAGGAAACAATATGTCCTAGAAGGACCGCTAGGTGACGCTCCGTCGCAGAACCAAGACATTATGAATGCTTGGCAGTCTCGTGCTGATGATTACTCCCTCGTTCAGTGCGGCATGCTTTACAGCTTAGAACCGGGGCTCCAAAAGCGTTTTGAGCATCACGGAGCATATGAGATGTTCGAGGAGCTGAAACTGGTTTTCCAAGCTCACGCCCGGGTCGAGAGATATGACATCTCCGACAAGTTCTATAGTTGTAAGATGGAGGAAAATAGTTCGTCGGTGAGCACATACTCAAGATGTCCAGGTTGCACAACCGTATGACCCAGCTGAATATTAACCTCCACGATGAGGCGGTCATTGACAGAATCCTTGATCGCTCCCACCAAGCTACAAGAGCTTTGTGATGAACTACAATATGCGGGGATGGTAAAGACCATTCTGAAGTATTCTCTATGCTGAAGTCAGCAGAGGTTGAAATCAAGAAAGAACATCAAGTGTTGATGGTCAATAAGACCACTAAGTTCAAGAAGGGCAAGGGCAAGAAGAACTTCAAGAAGGACGGCAAGGAGGTTGCCGCGCCGCAAGCAAGTTGCCGGAAGAAGTCAAAGAATGGACCCAAGCCCGAGACCGAGTGCTTTTATTGCAAGGAAGGGTCACTTTGAGCGAACTGCCCCAAATACTTAGCGGATAAGAAGGCCGGCAACACCAAAGGTATATTTGATATACATGTAATTGATGTGTACCTTACCAAGACTCGTAGTAACTCCCGGGTATTTGATACCGTGCCGTTGCTCATATTTGTAACTCATAGCGGGAGCTGCGAATAAGCGGAGACTCGGCGAAGGGCGAGGTGACGATCGCGCGTCGGGAATGGTTCTAGAGTCGATGTGATCACCATCGCACGCTACCTCTTCATTTACCTCGGATTAATTTTGAACCTTAATAATTGTTATTTGGTGCCAAGTTTGAGCATGAACATTGTATCTAGATCTCGCTTGATACGAGATGGCTACTCATTTAAACCGAGAATAATGGTTGTTCTATTTATATGAGAGACATGTTTTATGGTCATGCTCCGATGGTCAATGGTTTATTCTTAATGAATCTCGAGCGTAGTGTTACACATATTCATAGCGTGAATACCAAAAGATGTAAAGTTGATAACGATAGTCCCACATACTTGTGGCACTGCCGCCTTGGTCACATTGGTGTCAAGCGCATGAAGAAGCTCCATGCCGTTGGACTTTTAGAGTCTCTCGATTATGAATCATTTGACACATGCGAACCATGCCTCGTGGGCAAAATGACCAAGACTCCGTTCTCCGGAACAATGGAGCGAGCAACCAATTTGTTGGAAATCATACATACCGATGTATGCGGTCCAATGAGTGTTGAGGCTCGCGGAGGATATCGTTATGTTCTCACTCTCACATATGACTTGAGTAGATATGGGTATGTCTACTTGATGAAACACAAGTCTGAGACCTTTGAAAAGTTCAAGGAATTTCAGAATGAAGTAGAGAATCAACATGACCGAAAGATAAAATTCTTACGATCGGATCGTGGAGGAGAATATTTAAGTCACGAATTTGGTACACACTTAAGAAAATGTGGAATCGTTTCACAACTCACGCCGCCTAGAACACCTCAACAGAACGGTGTGTCCAAACGTCGTGTCGCACTCTATTGGATATGGTGCGGTCTATGATGTCTCTTACCGATTTACCGCTATCATTTTGGGGATACGCTCTAGAGACAGCTACATTCACTTTAAATAGGGCACCGTCTAAATCCGTTGAGACGACACCGTATGAATTATGGTTTGGGAAGAAACCTAAGCTGTCGTTTCTAAAAGTTTGGGGATGCGATGCTTATGTCAAGAAACTTCAACCTGAAAAGCTCAAACCCAAGTCAGAAAACTGTGTCTTCATAGGATACCCTAAAGAAACCATTGGGTATACCTTCTACTTAAGATCCGAGGGCAAGATCTTTGTTGCCAAGAACGGATCCTTTCTGGAAAAAGATTTTCTCTCGAAAGAAGTAAGTGGGAGGAAAGTAGAACTCAATGAAGTACTACCTCTTGAACGGGGTAGTAGTGCAGCTCAGGAAAATGTTCCTGTGATGTCTACACCAACCGAAGAGGAAAATAATGATGATGATCAAGGTACTTGGATCAAGTTGCTACTGAACTCAGAGGTCCACAAGGACACGCTCCACACCGAGTGGTACGGCAACCCTGTCCCGGAAATCATGTTGTTAGACAACGGTGAACCTTGAACTATGAAGAAGCGATGGCGGCCCAGATTCCAACAAATGGCTAGAAGCCATGAAATCCGAGATAGAATCCATGTATGAAAACAAAGTATGGACTTTGACCGACTTGCCCGATGATCGGCGAGCGATAGAAAACAAATGGATCTTTAAGAAGAAGACGGACGCGGATGGTAATGTCACCATCTATAAAGCTCGACTTGTCGCTAAGGGTTATCGGCAAGTTCAAGGGATTGACTACGATGCGACTTTCTCTCCGTGGCGAAGCTTAAGTCCGTCCGAATCATGTTAGCAATTGCCGCATACTATGATTATGAGATATGGCAGATGGACGTCAAAACAGCGTTCCTTAACGGTTATCTTAAGGAAGAGCTGTATATGATGCAGCCGGAAGGTTTTGTCGATCCTAAGAAGGCTAACAAAGTATGCAAGCTCCAGCGATCCATTTATGGGCTGGTGCAAGCATCTCGGAGTTGGAACATTCGCTTTGATGAGATGATCAAAGCGTTTGGGTTTATGCAGACTTATGGAGAAGCCTGCGTTTACAGGAAAGTGAGTGGGAGCTTTGTAGCATTTCTCATATTATATGTAGATGACACACTTTTGATGGGAAATGATATAGAATTCTTGGACAGCATTAAGGCCTACTTGAATAAGTGTTTTTCAATGAAGGACCTTGAAGAAGCTGCTTATATATTAGGCATCAAGATCTATAGAGATAGATCGAGACGCCTCATAGGTCTTTCACAAAGCACATACCTTGATAAGATTTTGAAGAAGTTCAAAATGGATCAGTCCAAGAAGGGTTCTTGCTGTCTTGCAAGGTGTGAGATTGAGCTCAGCTCAATGCCCGACCACGACAAAAGATAAAGAAGAGATGAGTGTCATCCCTATGCTTCAGCCATAGGATCTATTATGTATGTCATGCTGTGTACCAGACCTGATGTAAACCTTGCCGTAAGTTTGGTAGGAAGGTACCAAAGTAATCCCGCAAGGAACACCGGACAGCGGTCAAGAATATCCTAAAGTACCGAAAAGGACAAAGGACATGTTTCGCGTTTATGGAGGTGACGAAGAGCTCATCGTAAAGGGTTACGCCGACGCTAAGCTTCGACACGATCTGATGACTCTAAGTCACAAACCGGATACGTGTATATGTTGAATGGTGGAGCGATGAGCTGGTGCAGCTGCAAGCGAGCGTCGTGGCAGGATCTACATGTGAAGCGGAGTACATGGCAGCCACGGAGGCAGCGCATGAAGCAATTTGGGTGAAGGAGTTCATCACCGACGTAGGAGTCATACCCAATGCGTCGGGGCCGATCAAACTCTTCGTGACAACACTGGAGCTATTGCACTTGCCAAGGAGCCCAGGTTTCACAAGAAGACCGAGCACATCAAGCGTCGTTTCAACTCCATCCGTGAAAATGTTCAAGATGGAGACATAGAAATTTGCAAAGTGCATACGGATCTGAATGTCGCAGATCCGTTGACTAAACCTCTTCCAGCGGCAAAACATGATCAACACCGTAACTCTATGGGTGTTCGATTCATCACAATGTAACTAGATTATTGACTCTAGTGCAAGTGGGAGACTGTTGAAAATATGCCCTAGAGGCAATAATAAAAGCATTATTATTATATTTCCTTGTTCATGATAATTGTCTTTTATTCATGCTATAATCAGATCATCCGGAAATCGTGATACACGTGTGAATACATAGACCACAATACGTCCCTAGTGAGCCTCTAGTTGACTAGCTCGTTGGTCAACAGATAGTCATGGTTTCCTGACTATGGACATCAGATGTCATTGACAACGGGATCACGTCATTAGGAGAATGACGTGATGGACAAGACCCAATCCTAAGCATAGCACAAAGATCGTGTAGTTCGTTTTGCTAGAGCTTTTCCAATGTCAAGTATCTCTTCCTTAGACCGTGAGATCGTGTAACTCCCGGATACCGTAGGAGTGCTTTGGGTGTACCAAACGTCACAACGTATCGGGTGACTATAAAGGTGCATTACGGTATCTCCGAAAGTGTCTGCGGGTTGACACGGATCGAGACAGGATTTGTCAATCCGTATTGCGGAGAGGTATCACTGGGCCCACTCGGTAGTGCATCATCATAATGAGCTCAAAGTGACCAAGTGTCCGGTCACGGGATCATGCATTACGGATGCGAGTAAAGTGACTTGCGGTAACGAGACCGAACAAGGTATTGGGATACCGACGATCGAGTCTCGTGAAAGTAACATACCGTCTGACAAAGGGAATAGTATACGGGGTTGCTTGGATCCTCGACATCGTGGTTCATCCGATGACATCATCGAGGAGCATGTGGGAGCCAACATGGGTATCCAGATCCCTGTAACATCCCAAAATTCTAAATTTTGGAATGTTATATTAAATAAATATTTTTGATTGTTTGTTTGATTGTTGTCTGAATGATTGAGTGAAATTGAGTGAAATTCGAAACTTTTGAAGGTTAAATGAGAGGAAATTAAAGGACTTTCCCAAACTTTCATTTTCTTTTATGATCTCCGGAATTCAAATTCTTTTCATCACAAAACCACGGAGAGAAGATGACATGACTTCTTCCATTTATTTAAATGACAAGGGGTGTTGAAAATATTTTCCAATTCTGAAACTTTATGCAACTCAATGATTTTCACGGCGAAGATAAAATGACTTCTTCAAAACATATGAAATATGAGTTGGGAGTTTTAAAAGAATTAAATTCAAAGTTCTTTTGAATTTATTTCCAATTTGGAGTTATTTGAGTTTTATTCAAATTATTTTTCTCCAAAACAAAATATATGGAAAATAGGGTAACATGATTCCCTACATCGAAAAATTGGAGAGAAATTAATTTGAAGTCATTTTGGTATTTTAAAAATGATTTTTATTGGATTTTATTGGACCAGTAGCACTGTGTGAATTATTAAAATTTGTGTGGATTTTATTTGACATTGGAATAATGTTCATCTTGTAGGAAATATTTTTCTGCAAATTTTGATATATTATATGCCTATATTAAAGTTTTAATTATTTTGTTTTTGTTTTAGTTCTGTGAAATTTTGGTTAAAAAAAATTATGCAGCGCTTTGGGCCAAAGGCCCAAGCCGCCGACCAACCACCGCCAAGGCCATCGCACGCACACACCTAGGGGCCAGGAGCCCAGGTTTCCTATTCTTTACAAATCCTAGTAGGATTTGATCCCGTTTCGTTATTCCGTTTATTCCGATTTGTTTCTAGATCTTTTCCCTCTTTGTTTCCTAATCCTAGTCTATTTCTTGTCCCCTACCCCAAGCAAAGCCCTCCCCTCCCCAATATAAATACCCAAGCACCCCCCCCTCCAACACATCAAACCAACACCTCTCCTCTCCTCTCCTCTCCTCTCCGCAGCAGCAGCAGTGCAGCACCACCGCCGCCAAGTGCCGCCCTTGGCACCTCGACCTCTCCCGAGGTTTATTGACTGAGAGCGTCCGGTCATGTTCAGATGTCTCCAACCCGTAGGGTCTACACACTTAAGGTTCGGTGATGCTAGAGTTATTAGGAAGACTTGTATGTGATTACGAATGTTGTTGAGTCCCTGATGAGATCCCAGACGTCACGAGGAGTTCGGAATGGTCCGGAGGTAAAGATTTATATATGGGAAGTTGTCAAACGGACACCGAAAAGTTTCGGTCATATCGATGTTGTCAGGGGCCACGGAAAGGTTCCGGAGGACTACGGGAGGGGCCACCCCTCGGGGGCCACTGGGCTGCGTGGGAAGGGCCAGCCTGGTGGGCTGGGCGCACCCCCCCTTGGGCCCTTGCACCTAGGGTTGAGGGGGAACCCCAAAGGGGCGCCTTGCTTGGGGGCAAGCCCCTTCCTTGCCCCCCTCTAGATGCATCTAGAGGGCCGCCCCCTCCTCCCTTCCCTATAAATAGAGGGGTGAGGGAGGCTGCATACAAAACTTGAAGGCGCAGCCCCTCCCTCCCAACACCTCTCCTCCTCCGTGCGCTTGGCGAAGCCTCTGGAGAACTGTCACTCCATCATCAACAGGCCGTCGTGCTGCTGCTGGAGCCATCTTCCTCAACCTCTCCTTCCTCCTTGCTGGATCAAGACGGAGGAGACGTTGCCCGTACCGTACGTGTGTTGAACGCGGAGGTGCTGTCCGTTCAGCACTTGGTCATCGGTGGTCCGAGTACGACTCCATCATCACCATCCCCTCGAAAGCTTCCGCACGCGATCTACAAGTGGTATGTAGATGCAAACTCACTCACTTGACTCGTTGCTTAGATGAACTCATAGATGGATCTTGGTGAAACCGTAGGAAAAATTTTAATTTTCTGCAACGTTCCCCAACAAAGGATAGTCCCATCCGGACACGGGACGAAGTCTTGTATCTTCACGCTTCAATAGTCCGGACGATGTATACAGTCCGGCTGTCCGGATACCCCCTAATCCAGGACTCCCTCACTAATCCTGTCGAAGACTACGCTTCTGGCAGCCTCCATCTTGCAGCATGTAGAAGAGAGTAGATGGTAAGTTCACCAAGTAGCATCGCATAGCATAATCCTACCCGGCGATCCCCTCCTCGTCGCCCTGTTAGAGAGCGATCACCGGGTTGTATCTGGCACTTGGAAGGGTGTGTTTTATTAAGTATCCGGTTCTAGTTGTCATAAGGTCAAGGTACAACTCCAAGTTGTCCTGTTACCGAAGATCACAGCTATTCGGATAGATAAACTTCCCTGCAGGGGTGCACCACATTACCCAACACACTCGATCCCATTTGGCCGGACACACTTTCCTGGGTCATGCCCGGCCTCGGAAGATCAACACATCGCAGCCCTACCTAGGCACAACAGAGAGGTCAGCACGCCGGTCTAAATCCTATGATGCAGGGGTCTGGGCCCATCGCCCATTGCACACCTGCACGTTGCAAGGGCAGCCGAAAGCAGAACTAGCCCCCTTAATACAAGAGCAGGCTTACGTTCCAATCCGGCGCGTGCCGCTCAGTTGCTGACGTCAAGAAGGCTTCGGCTAATACCACGACGTCGAGTGCCCAAAACTGTTCCCGCGTAGTTGGTTAGTGCGTATAGGCATGTGGCCAGACTCAGATCAAATACCAAGATCTCGTTAAGCGTGTTGATTGAAGTATCCGTGAACGCCGACCAGGGCCAGGCCCACCTCTCTCCTAGGTGGTCTCAACCTGCCCTGTCGCTCCACCACAAAGTAACAGTCGGGGGCCGTCGGGAACCCAGGCCCACCTCTACCGGGATGGAGCCACCTACCCCTTCAGCCCCCATCTCCGAACAGTATCATAAGTAATGTAACAGTATAAAGTATATAGCATATGCCCGTGATCACCTCTCGAAGTGATCACAGCCTAGTAGTATAGCATGGCAGACGGACAAGAGTGTGGGGCCACTGATGGAACACTAGCATCCTATACTAAGCATTAGGATAGCAGGTAAAGGTAACAACTGTAGCAACAATGACAGGCTATGCAGCAGAATAGGATTAACCGAAAGCAGTAACATGCTACACTACTCTAACGCAAGTAGTAGAGAGAAGAATAGGCGATATCTGGTGATCAAGGGGGGGCTTGCCTAGTTGCTCTGGCAAGAGAAGGGTTCGTCGTCGATGTAGTCAATCGCAGGAGTACCGGCAGCAGTCTCGGAGTCTACCGGAAAGAAGTAACGGAGGGGGAACACAATAAATAACAGAGCAATCAAAGAATCACAAAGCATAACATGGCAATACACGGTGCTAGGTGTGACCTAACGCAGTACTAGGCGATACTGGCGAAGGGGGGAAACATCCGGGAAAGCATCCCCGGAGTTTCGCATTTTCGGACAGATGAACCGGAGGGGAAAAGTTGTGTGTTCGCTATGCTAGGGATGTGTGGCGGACCAACGAGCTGCGTATTCGCATTTTTTGTTCTGAGCAACTTTGATATATAAATTATTCTCATCCGAGCTATGGTTTATTTTATATGATTTATTGAATTTTAATGCATTTTCTGGAATATTATTAATCTGAATTTAATAGCAAAAATGCTATATGTACACCGAAATGTACCCAGCTAGGCCACACAGGGACTGACTGGCGGGCCACTGTTGACTGGGTTAATAGCCAAGTCAGCAGAGGCTGACTGGTTCAGCCTTATCCACTCAAACAGTGAGCATAGGTCCCACGTGTCATGGACACCGTATTAACTATTCATTTAAACTAATCTAATTTAGGTTAATAAGATGAGGGGCCCATTGGCAGTGTCTCTTTAGGGCATATTTTTTATTAATGGCTAATTAGGCAAGGTGGGCCCCTAAGTCGGCGGTCAACCCCTGTTTAATCACGCGTGTGCGTGCTATATGCCGGCGAGCTCCCGACGCGGACAAGGGGCTCCGGCGGCCGGCGGCAGGCGCGGCCCCGGCAAGGCTATGGGCGGGTGCGCGAGCACGGGGCGGCCACCGCGGTGCTAGCAGCGGCACGAGGTCCTGCTGGCATCAACGGAGGCGGGCCCAACGATGGGCGAGTAGGCCACGAGCGAGCTGGCGATGAGCGGCTACGGCGCGAGGCGTGGCGATGGCGCGGGCAGCAGAGGAGCAGGGCGCGGGCGGCTCGACAAGGGAGAAAGGAGGAGGCGCATAGGCGCAGGCGGGCGTGTGGGGCGCGGGAGGGGGAGCCGCGGCCGGGGTACTGGGCGGTAGTAGCACCGCACCGTAGCAGGACGCAACGATAACAGCAAATAGAAGCAACACAGAGGCAAAGCAGCAGCAGCAGCACTAGAGCAGTCACCGCGCAACAGAGCGGTAGCACTCGAGTAGCAGGCGCGCGAGGATTTGGGAGGTCACGAGAGGCGTTGGGGTTGCCAGAATCGCCGGGAACGACGAGCCCTGCGGCGGCGCACCTACGGCAGCTACAACAATGATGATATAGAATGAGAGATGTAGTGGGAAAAGGCACAGGAGCATCGGGATCTCACCGCGGATGCAGAGGAGCGGACGGCAAGGTCGGAGAGGCTTGGGGTGGAGCGGATCGAGACGGCGCAAGTGGCGACGAGATCCGATGATGGCGATGGTATCACGGCGTCCTTGCTCTAACCGATGCGCGTAGTTGACGAAGACGACCACGGAGGAGCTCCTGGACACACTTCTAGCCGGAGAGGAGTTCGGTGCCCACGTGGACGAGGAGGGTCATGGCGGCGACGGCTCGGATGTGCGCGGGGAAGAAGGAAGCGGCACGAGGGGAAGGAATGAATGGCGCTAGGGTTCGCCGGGGGGGGCTCGGGGTGCCTTGTAGATGTCGGGGATGCGGCGGATTGCTGGCACGTGGCCAATCTGCGGCGTGGACGGGCGCACGTCGGCCACCTAGCCTCTGATGAACAGACGTTGAAGGAAAAGGGGGAAGTTGGGCTGGGCCGATCAGGTGGCCGAGGCCCAGGTGGGGGTTGGGGCCTTTTGTTTGTTTTGGCTTTTCTCTCTTTCTTATTTTTCTTTATTTCTTTTCTATTTATTTTAGTTGCTGCTTATTCTAGCGTTAACAATATACCAAGGTGGCACCTAAATTGATGTTACCAATTATGTCACTGCCACATTAACTTGTTACCCAAACTAAAATAGTTTCGTAATTATTTAATATTTAAAAGAATTTAAATAATAGTTTTTGCTACTGTTTTATTCGCCTAATAGTATTTAAATATTTTATAAAGGTGTGGTTTATCCACAATAATTACCTATGCATTATTTGGTTCACTTTGAACATTTTAGTTTTAATGTTTGAAACTTTTGTTGTTTAACTTGATTTCGAATTTGAATTTGAATCGTTTTTGAACTAACGCGAGATTAACAACAGTAATCGTGGTGACGTGGCATCATTAGCAAGGAATCATTGTAGCTTAATTATCCGGGCGTCACAGTGAGTTCTTTATGACTAATGTTGAGCCCATGGATTATACGCACTCTCACCCTTCCACCATTGCTAGCCTCTCTTGTGCCGCGCAACTTTCTCCGGTACCATACACCCACCATATACCTTCCTCAAAACAGCCACCATACCTACATGTTATGGCATTTCCATAGCCATTCCGAGATATATTGCCATGCAACTTTCCACCGTTTCGTTTATTATGACACGCTTCATCATTGTCATATTGCTTTGCATGATCATGTAGTTGACATCGTATTTGTGGCAAAGCCACTGTTCATAATTCTTTCATACATGTCACGCATGAGTCATTGCACATCCCGGTACACCACTGGAGTCATTCATATAGAGTCATATTTTGTTCTAAGTATCGAGTTGTAATCCTTGAGTTGTAAATAAATAGAAGTGTGATGATCATCATTATCAGAGCATTGTACCGTGTGAGAGAAAAAATGAGGCCAAAGAAGCCAATGAAAAAAAGGAGGCCAAAGAAGCCAAACAAAAAAAAGAGAGAAAAGAGAGAAGGGACAATGCTACTATCCTTTTCCTACACTTGTGCTTCAAAGTAGCACCATGATCTTCATGATAGAGAGTCTCTTATTTTGTCACTTTCATATACTAGTGGGAATTTTTGTTATAGAACTTGGCTTGTATATTCCAATAATGGGCTTCCTCAAAATGCCCTAGGTCTTCGTGAGCAAGCAAGTTGGATGCACACCCACTTAGTTTCTTTTGTTGAGCCTTCATACATTTATAGCTCTAGTGCATCCGCTGCATGGCAATCCCTACTCACTCACATTGATATCTATTGATGGGCATCTCCATAGCCCATTAATACACCTAGTTGATGTGAGACCATCTTCCTCCTTTTTGTCTTCTCCACAACCACCACTCTATTTCGCCTATAGTGCTATGTCCATGGCTCACGCTCATGTATTGCGTGAAAGTTGAAAAAGTTTGAGAATAATAAAGTATGAAACAATTTCTTGGCTTGTCATTGGGGTTGTGCATGATTTGAATATTTTGTGTGATGAAGATGGAGCATAGCCAGACTATATGATTTTGTAGGGATAAGCTTTCTTTGGCCTTATTATTTTGAGAAGACATAATTGCCTTGTTAGTATGCTTGAAGTATTATTATTTTTATGTCAATATTAAACTTTTGTTTTGAATCTTATGGATCTGAATATCTTGCCACAATAAAGAGAATTACATGGATAAATATGTCAGGTAGCATTCCACATCAAAAATTCTATTTTTATCATTTACCTACTCGAGGACGAGCACGAATTAAGCTTGGGGATGCTTGATACGTCTCCAACGTATCTATAATATTTTATTGTTCCATGCTATTATATTATCCATCTAGGATGTTTTATATGCATTATATGCTATTTTATATTATTTTTGGGACTAACCTATTAACCTAGAGCCTAGTGCCAGTTTCTGTTTTTTTCCTTGATTTTGAGTTTTACAGAAAAGGAATACCAAACGGAGTCATATTGATGTGCCAATTTTTGATGATTTTTTATGGACCAAAAGAAGCCTCCGGAGTAAAATAGTTGGGGCAGAAGAGTCTCGAGCCTTCCACGAAGGTGGAGGGTGCGCCCTACCCCCCTGGGCGCGTCCCCCTGCCTCGTGGACGACTCGGAGACCCCCTGACGTGAGACCGACGCAGAAAATTCCTATAAATACAGAAACCCCCGAAAAGAAACCTAGATCGGGAGTTCTGCCGCCGCAAGCCTCTGTAGCCACCAAAAACCAATCGGGACCCTGTTCCGGCACCCTGCCGGAGGGGGGAATCATCACCGGTGGCCATCTTCATCATCCCGGCGCTCTCCATGACAAGGAGGGAGTAGTTCACCCTCGGGGTAGAGGGTATGTACCAGTAGCTATGTGTTTCATCTCTCTCTCTCTCTCTCGTGTTCTTGATTTGGCACGATCTTGACATACCGCGAGCTTTGCTACTATAGTTGGATCTTATGATGTTTCTCCCCCTCTATCTCTTGTAATGGGTTGAGTTTTCCCTTAGAAGTTATCTTATCGGATTGAGTCTTTAAGGATTTGAGAACACGTGATATATGTCTTGCGTGGGATACCCGTGGTGACAATGGGGTATTCTATTGATTCACTTGATGTATGTTTTGGTGATCAACTTGCGGGTTCCGTGACCTTGAGAATCTATGCATAGGGGTTGGCACTGTTGGGGAACGCAGTAATTTCAAAAAAAATCCTACGCACACGCAAGATCCATCTAGGTGATGCATAGAAACGAGAGGGGAGAGTGTTGTCTACGCACCCTCGTAGACCGAAAGCGGAAGCGTTATGACAACACGGTTGATGTAGTCGTACATCTTCACGATCCGACCGATCCTAGTACCTAAAGTACGGCACCTCCGCGATCTGCACACGTTCAGCTCGGTGACATCCCATGAACTCTCGATCCAGCTGAGTGTCGAGGGAGAGCTTCGTCGGCACGACGGCGTGATGATGGTGATGATGCAGCTACCAGCGCAGGGCTTCTCCTAAGCACTACGACGATATGACCGAGGTGGATTATGGTGGAGGGGGGCACCGCACACGGCAAAGACAATGATCAACTTGTGTGTCTATGGGGTGCCCCCCTCCCCCGTATACAAAGGAGTGGAGGAGGGGGGGCGGCCCTCTCTATGGCGCGCCCTAGGGGAGTCCTACTCCCACCGGGAGTAGGATTCCCCCCTTCCAAGTAGGAGTAGTTGAGGAAGGAAGGAGGAGAGAGGAGGAAGGAAGGGGCGGCCCCTTCCCACCCGGATTGGGCTTGGGGGCCTCCCTAGGCTGCCTCCTCCTCTCTCCCACTAAGGCCCAGTAAGGCCCATACACTCCCCGGGGGGTTTCGGTAACCTCCCGGTACTCCGGTAAATGCCCGAACTCACCCGGAACCATTCTGATGTGCAAACATAGCCATCAAATATATTGATCTTTATGTCTCGACCATTTCGAGACTCCTCGTCATGTCCGTGATCACATCCGGACTCCGAACAATCTTCGGTACATCAAAACACATTAACTCATAATACCAATTGTCACAGAACGTTAAGCATGTGGACCCTACGGGTTCGAGAACTATCTAGACATGACCGAGACTCATCACCGGTCAATAACCAATAGCGGAACCTAGATGCTCATATTGGTTCCGACATATTCCATGAAGATCTTTATCGGTCAAACCGCATAACAACATACATTGTTCCCTTTGTCATCGGTATGTTACTTGCCCGAGATTCGATCGTCGGTATCTCAATACCTAGTTCAATCTCGTTACCGGCAAGTCTCTTTACTCGTTCCGTAATGCATCACCCTACAACTAACTCATTAGTCACATTGCTTGCAAGGCTTATAGTGATGTGCATTACCGAGAGGGCCCAGAGATACCTCTCCGACAATCGGAGTGAAAAATCCTAATCTCAATCTATGCCAACTCAACAAACACCATCGGAGACACCTGTAGAGCATCTCTATAATCACCCAGTTACGTTGTGACGTTTGATAGCACACAAAGTGTTCCTCTGGTATTTGGGAGTTGCATAATCTCATAGTCATAGGAACATGTATAAGTCATGAAGAAAGCAATAGCAACATACTAAACGATCAAGTGCTAAGCTAATGGAATGGGTCAAGTCAATCACATCATTCTCTAATGATGTGATCCCGTTAATCAAATGACAACTCATGTCTATGGCTAGGAAACTTAACCATCTTTGATTCAACGAGCTAGTCAAGTAGAGGCATACTAGTGACACTCTGTTTGTCTATGTATTCACACATGCACTAAGTTTCCGGTTAATACAATTCTAGCATGAATAGTAAACATTTATCATTATATAAGGAAATATAAATAACAACTTTATTATTGCCTCTAGGGAATATTTCCTTCAGTCTCCCACTTGCACTAGAGTCAATAATCTAGATTACACAGTAATGATTCTAACACCCATGGAGTCTTGGTGCTGATCATGTTTTGCTCTTGAGAGAGGCTTAGTCAACGGGTCTGCAACATTCAGATCTTTATGTATCATGCAAATCTCTATGTCTCCCTCCTTGACTTGATCGCGGATGGAATTGAAGCGTCTCTTGATGTGCTTGGTTCTCTTGTGAAATCTGGATTCCTTTGCCAAGGCAATTGCACCAGTATCGTCACAAAAGATTTTCATTGGACCCGATGCACTAGGTATGACACCTAGATCGGATATGAACTCCTTCATTTGCTGCTTCCGAAGTAGCTATGTACTCCGCTTCACACGTAGATCCTGACAAATACGCTTTGCTTAGAACTGCACCAACTGACAGCTCCACCGTTCAATATAAATAAGTATCCGGTTTGTGACTTAGAGTCATCCGGATCAGTGTCAAAGTTTGCATCGACGTAACCATTTACGACGATCTCTTTGTCACCTCCATAAACGAGAAACATATCCTTAGTCCTTTTCGGTATTTCAGATGTTCTTGACCACCGTCCGATGATCCACTCTGGATTACTTTGGTACCTCCCTGCTAAACTAATAGCAAGGCACACATCAGGTCTGGTACACAGCATTGCATCATGATAGAACCTATGGCTGAAGCATAGGGAATGCCCTTCATTTTCTCTCTATCTTCTGAAGTGGTCGGGCATTGAGTCTGACTCAAATTCACACCTTGTAACACAGGAAAGAACCCTTTCTTTGCTTGATCCATTTTGAACTTCTTCAAAACTTTATCAAGGTATGTGCTTTGTGAAAGTCCAATTAAGCGTATTTATCTATCTCTATAGATCTTGATGCCCAATATATAAGCAGCTTCACCAAGGTCTTTCATTGAAAAACTCTTGTTTAAGTATCCTTTTATGCTATCCAGAAATTCTATATCATTTCCAATCAACAATATGTCATCCACATATAATATTAGAAATGCCACAGAGCTCCCACTCACTTTCTTGTAAATACAGGCTTCTCCAAAAGTCTGTATAAAACCATATGCTTTGATCACACTATCAAAACTTTTATTCCAACTCCGAGATGCTTGCACCAGTCCATAAACTGATCGCTGGAGCTTGAACACTTTGTTAGCATCCTTTGGATTGATAAAACCTTCGGGTTGCATCATATACAACTCTTCTTCCAGAAATCCATTCTGGAATGCAGTCCTTACATCCATTTGCCAAATTTCATAATCATAAAATGCAGCAATTGCTAAGATGATTCGGACGGACTTAAGCATCGCTACGGGTGAGAAGGTCTCATCATAGTCAACTCCTTGACCTTGTCAAAAACCTTTTGCAACAAGTTGAGCTTTGTAGACAGTAACATTACCGTCAGCGTCAGTCTTCTTCTTGAAGATCCATTTATTCTTGATAGCTTACCGATCATCGGGCAAGTTAACCAAAGTCCACACTTTGTTCTCATACATGGATCCCATCTCAGATTTCATGGCCTCAAGCCATTTTGCAGAATCTGGGCTCATCATCGCTTCCTCATAGTTTGTAGGTTCGTCATGGTCAAGTAACATGACCTCCAGAACCGGATTATCATACCACTCTGGTGCAGATCTTACTCTCGTTGACCTACCAGGTTCAGTAGTAACTTGATCTGAAGTTATATGATCATCACCATTAGCTTCCTCACTAATTGGTGTAGGAGTCACATGAACTGATTCTGTGATGAACTACTTTCCAATAAGAGAGCAGGTACAGTTACCTCATCAAGTTCTACTTTCCTCCCACTCACTTATTTTGAGAGAAACTCCTTCTCTAGAAAGGATCCATTCTTAGCAACGAATGTCTTGCCTTCGGATCTGTGATAGAAGGTGTACCCAACAGTCTCCTTTGGGTATCCTATGAAGACACATTTCTCTGATTTGGGTTCGAGCTTATCAGGTTGAAGCTTTTTCACATAAGCATCGCACCCCCAAACTTTCAGAAACGACAACCTGGGTTTCTTGCCAAACCACAGTTCATAAGGTGTCGTCTCAACAAATTTAGATGGTGCCCTATTTAACGTGAATGCAACTGTCTCTAAAGCATAACCCCAAAATGATAGTGATAAATCAGTAAGAGACATCATAGATCGCACCATATCTAATGAAGTGCGGTTACGACGTTCGGACACACCATTACGCTGTGGTGTTCCGGGTGGCGTGAGTTGCAAAACTATTCCGCATTGTTTCAAATGAAGACCAAACTCGTAACTCAAATATTCTCCTCCACGATCAGATCGTAGAAACTTTATTTTCTTGTTATGATGATTTTCCACTTCACTCTGAAATTCTTTGAACTTTTCAAATGTTTCAGACTTATGCTTCATCAAGTAGATATACCCATATCTGCTCAAATCATCTGTGAAGGTGAGAAAATAACGATACCCACCATGATCCTCAACATTCATCGGACCACATACATCAGTATGTATGATTTCCAACAAATCTGTTGCTTGCTCCATTGTTTCGGAGAATGTCGTTTTAGTCATCTTGCCCATGAGGCATGGTTCGCAAGTACCAACTGATTCATAATCAAGTGATTCCAAAATTCCATCAGAATGTAGTTTCTTCATGCGCTTTACACCAATATGACCCAAACGGCAGTGCCGCAAATAAGTTGCACTATGATTATCAACTCTGCATCTTTTGGCTTCAATATTATGTGTGTCACTACTATTGAGATTCAACAAAAATAGACCACTCTTCAAGGGTGCATGACCATAAAATATATTACTCATATAAATAGAACAACCATTATTCTCAGATTTAAATGAATAACCGTCTCGCATTAAACAAGAACCAGATATAATGTTCATGCTCAATGCTGGCACCAAATAACAATTATTCAGGTCTAAAACTAATCCCGAAGGTAGATGTAGAGGTAGCGTGCCGACTGTGATCACATCGACTTTGGAACCATTTCCCACGCGCATCGTCACCTCGTCCTTAGCCAATCTTCGCTTAATCCGTAGTCCCTGTTTTGAGTTGCAAATATTAGCAATGAACCAGTATCAAATACCTGTGCACTACGCAAGCATTAGTAAGGTACACATCAATAACATGTATATCACATATACCTTTGTTCACCTTGCCATCCTTCTTATCCGCCAAATACTTGGGGCAGTTCCGCATCCAGTGACCAGTCCCTTTGCAGTGGAAGCACTCAGTCTCAGGCTTAGGTCCAGATTTGGGCTTCTTCACTTGAGCAGCAACTTGCTTGCCATTCTTCTTGAAGTTCCCCTTCTTCCCTTTAACTTTTTTCTTGAAACTGGTGGTCTTGTTGACCATCAACACTTGATGCTCTTTCTTGATTTCTACCTCCGCAGCCTTTAGCATTGCGAAGAGCTCGGGAATTGTCTTATCCATCCCTTGCATATTATAGTTCATCACGAAGCTCTTGTAGCTTGGTGGCAGTGATTGAAGAATTCTGTCAATGACACTATCATCAGGAAGATTAACTCCTAGTTGAATCAAGTGATTGTTATACCCAGACATTTTGAGTATATGCTCACTGATAGAACTATTCTCCTCCATTTTCCAGCTGTAGAACTTATTAGGGACTTCATATCTCTCAATCCGGGCATTTGCTTGAAATATTAACTTCAACTCCTGGAACATCTCATATGCTCCATGACGTTCAAAATGTCGTTGAAGTCTCGGTTCTAAGCCGTAAAGCATGGCACACTGAACTATCGAGTAGTCATCAGCTTTGCTCTGCCAGACTTTCATAACATCTAGCGTTGCTCCTGCAGCGGGTTTGGTACCTAGCGGTGCTTCCAGGATGTAATTCTTTTGTGCAGCAATGAGGATAATCCTCAAGTTACGGACCCAGTCCGTGTAGTTGCTACCATCATATTTCAACTTAGCTTTCTCTAGGAACGCATTAAAATTCAACGAAACAACAGCACGGGCCATCTATCTACAACAACATAGACATGCAAAATACTATCAGGTACTAAGTTCATGATAAATTAAAGTTAAATTAAGCAAATTACTTAAGAACTCCCACTTAGATAGGCATCCCTCTAATAATCTAAGTGATCACGTGATCCAAATCAACTAAACCATGTCCGATCATCACGTGAGATGGAGTAGTTTTCAATGGTGAACATCACTATGTTGATCATATCTACTATATGATTCATGCTCGACCTTTCGGTCCTAGTGTTTCGAGGCCATATCTGCATATGCTAGGCTCGTCAAGTTTAACCAGAGTATTCCATGTGTGCAAAACTGGCTTGCACCCGTTGTATGTGAATGTAGAGCTTATCACACCCGATCATCACGTGGTGTCTCGGCACGACGAACTTTCGCAATGGTGCATACTCAGGGAGAACACTTGTACCTTGAAATTTAGTGAGAGATCATCTTATAATGCTACCGTCGAACTAAGCAAAGTAAGATGCATAAAGGATAAACATCACATGCAATCAATGTAAGTGATATGATAGGGCCATCATCATCATGTGCCTTTGATCTTCATCTCCAAAGCACCGTCATGATCACCATCGTCACCGGCTTGACACCTTGATCTCCATCGAAGCATCGTTCTCATCTCGCAAACTATTGCTTCTACGACTATCGCTACCGCTTAGTGATAAAGTAAAGCAATTACATGGCGATTGCATTTCATACAATAAAGCAACAACCATATGGCTCCTGCCAGTTGCCGATAACTCTGTTACAAAACATGATCATCTCATACAATAAAATATAGCATCATGTCTTGACCATATCATGTCACAACATGCCCTGCAAAAACAAGTTAGACGTCCTCTACTTTGTTGTTGCAAGTTCTATGTGGCTGCTGCGAGCTGAGCAAAAACCATTCTTACGTACGCATCAAAAACCACAACGATTTTTCGTCAAGTGTGATGTTTTAACCTTCAACAAGGACCGGGCGTAGCCACACTCGATTCAACTAAAGTTTGAGAAACTGACACCCGCCAGCCACCTGTGTGCGAAGTACGTCGGTAGAACCAGTCTCGCGTAAGCGTACGCGTAATATCGGTCCGGGCCGCTTCATCCAACAATACCACCGAATCAAAGTATGACATGATGGTAAGCAGTATGACTATTATCGCCCACAACTCTTTGTGTTCTACTCGTGCATATAACATCTACGCATAGACCTGGCTCAGATGCCACTGTTGGGGAACGCAGTAATTTCAAACAATTTCCTACGCACATGCAAGATCCATCTAGGTGATGCATAGCAACGAGAGGGGAGAGTGTTGTCTACATACCCTCGTAGACTGAAAGCAGAAGCGTTATGACAACACGGTTGATGTAGTCATACGTCTTCACGATCCGACCGATCCTAGTACCGAAAGTACGGCACCTCCGTGATCTGCACACGTTCAGCTCGGTGACGTCCCATGAACTCTCGATCCAGCTGAGTGTCGAGAGAGAGCTTCGTCGGCACGACGGTGTGATGACGGTGATGATGAAGCTACCGGCGCAGGGCTTTGCCTAAGCACTACGACGATATGACCGAGGTGGATTATGATGGAGGGGGGCACCGCACACGTCTAAGACAATGATCAACTTGTGTGTCTATGGGGTGCCCCCATCCCCCGTATATAAAGGAGTGGAGGAGGGGGAGGGCCAGCCCTCTCTATGGCGCGCCCTAGTGAAGTCCTACTCCCACCGGGAGTAGGATTCCCCCCTTCCAAATAGGAGTAGGAGAGGAAGGAAGGAGGAGAGAGCGAGGAAGGAAAGGGGAGCCGGCCCCCTTCCCAATTCGGATTGGGCTTGGGGGACGCCCCCTCCTAGGCCGCCTCCTCCTCTCTTCCACTAAGGCCCAATAAGGCCCATACACTCCCCGGGGGGTTCCGGTAACCTCCCGGTACTTTGGTAAATGCCCGAATTGACCCAGAACCATTCCGATGTCCAAACGTAGCCATCCAATATATCAATCTTTAAGTCTCGACCATTTCGAGACTCCTCGTCATGTTCGTGATCACATCCGGGACTCCGAACAATCTTCGGTACATCAAAACACATAAACTCATAATACCGATCGTCACAGAATGTTAAGCGTGCGGACCCTACGGGTTCGAGAACTATGTAGACATGACCGAGACTCATCTCCGGTCAATAACCAATAGCGGAACCTGGATGCTCATATTGGTTCTTACATATTCTACAAAGATCTTTATCGGTCAAACCGCATAACAACATACGTTGTTCCCTTTGTCATCGGTATGTTACTTGCCCGTGATTCGATCGTCGGTATCTCAATGCCTAGTTCAATCTCGTTACCAGAAAGTCTCTTTACTCGTTCCGTAATGCATCACCCGGCAACTAACTCATTAGTCACATTGCTTGCAAGGCTTATAGTGATGTGCATTACCGAGAGGGCCCAGAGATACCTCTCTAACAATCGGAGTGACAAATCCTAATCTCGATCTATGCCAACTCAACAAACACCATTGAAAACACCTGTAGAGCATCTTTATAATCACCCGGTTATGTTGTGACGTTTTATAGCACACAAAGTGTTCCTCCGGTATTCGGGAGTTGCATAATCTCATAGTCATAGGAACATGTATAAGTCATGAAGAAAGCAATAGCAACATACTAAATGATCAAGTGCTAAGCTAACGGAATGGGTCAAGTCAATCACATCATTCTCTAATGATGTGATCCCGTTAATCAAATGACAACTCATGTCTATGGCTAGGAAACTTAACCATCTTTGATTCAACGAGCTAGTCAAGTAGAGGCATACTAATGACACTCTGTTTGTCTATGTATTCACACATGCACTAAGTTTCCGGTTAATGCAGTTCTAGCATGAATAATAAACATTTATCATGATATAAGGAAATATAAATAACAACATTATTATTGCCTCTAGGGCATATTTCCTTCAGGCACACGTTATCGTCTTGACTCTCCGGTAGAAACTTTGGGGCACTCTTTGAAGTTCTTTGTGTTGGTTGAATAGATGAATCTGACATTGTGTGATGCATATCGTATAATCATACCTGCAGATACTTGTGGTGACATTGGAGTATCTAGGTGACATTAGGGTTTTGGTTGATTTGTGTCTTAAGGTATTATTTTACTACGAACTCTAGGGCTGTTTGTGACATTTATAGGAATAGCCCAATGGATTGATCGGAAGGAATAACTTTGAGGTGGTTTCGTACCCTACAATAATCTCTTCATTTGTTCTCCGCTATTAGTGACTTTGGAGTGACTCTTTGTTGCATGTTGAGGGATAGTTATACGATCTAATTATGTTATCTTTGTTGAGAGAACTTCCACTAGTAAAAGTATGAACCCTCGGCCTTGTTTCGAAGCATTGCAATATTGTTTTCGCTCACTTTTATCATTAGTTACCTTGCTGTTTTTATAATTTCAGATTATAAAAACCTATATCTACCATCCATATTGCACTTGTATCACCATCTCTTCGCCGAACTAGTGCACCTATACAATTTACCATTGTATTGGGTGTGTTGGGGACACAAGAGACTCTTTGTTATTTGGTTGCAGGGTTGTTTGAGAGAGACCATCTTCATCCTATGCCTCCCACGGATTGATAAACCTTAGGTCATCCACTTGAGGGAAATTTGCTACTGTCCTACAAACCTCTGCACTTGGAGGCCCAACAACGTCTATAAGAAAAAGGTTGTGTAGTAGACATCATAAGTTTTAAAAATCCTTCTGAGTGAAGAGCAATCCTCTCACTCGGGGGCTTAGCCGCGAACCCGATTCGCCTAAGTTTCAAAAATCCTACCGAGTGGAGAGCAATCCTCTCACTCGGGGGCTTAGCCGCGAACCCGATTCGCCTAAGTTTCAAAAATCCTACCGAGTGAAGAGCAATCCTCTCACTCGGGGGCTTAGCTGCAGTTCCGTACTCGCCTAAGTTTCAAAATCCTACCGAGTGAAGAGCAATCCTCTCACTCGAAGGCTTAGATGCAATTCCGTACTCGCCTAAGTTTCAAAAATCCTACCGAGTGAAGAACAATCCTCTCACTCGGGGGCTTAGCTGCATTTCCGTACTCGTCTAAGTTTCAAAAATCCTACCGAGTGAAGAGAAATCATCTCACTCGGAGGCTTAGCTGCGACCCCGTACTCGCCTAAGTTTCAAAAATCCTACCGAGTGAAGACCAAGCCTCTCACTCGGGGACTTAGTTGCGACCTCGTACTCGCCTAAGTTAAAAACCACTCCGAGTGGCCGAATCGCAAGGATACCGTACACTCCACTCTGATCCGCAAGGACGGCGAGGTGCAGGTCGTGTACAGCACCTAGTGCTCTTACCCATGACCCTCTCGACGGAGCTGCGTCACAAGTACAATGTGCGCTCCACTCTGATCCGCCAGGATGACGAGGTGCAGGTCGTGTACAACACCTAGTGCTCTTTCCCATGACCCTCTCGACGGAGCTGCGTCACAAGTACAATGTGCGCTACATCCTGATCCGCAAGGACGACGAGGTGCAGGTCGTATGCAGCACCTAATGCTCTTGTCCATGACCCTCTCGACGGAGCTACATCACAAGTACAATGTGCGCTCCATCCTGATCCGCAAGGACGACGAGGTGCAGGTTGTGTGCAGCACCTAGTGCTCATGCCCACAGCCCTCTCGTCATATTGCGTCACAAATACAATATCTATTCCGAGTGAAGAGTCAAGTTTCACTCGGAGTCAAAGGATTTAAAAGCGGTAAAGACAAAGCAACTTTACTCTAAGAAAAACCAAGTTCGGATAAGTCTCGCAAAGTTCAGAACCGCAGATAGAAGTGCTCGGGCATCAGGCCCGAAGGAGTCTAACGGTTACAAAATCACTCGGCATTCTGAGGCAAATTTAATCAGAGCATAAAGTTGTTCACTCCGCAGGAGGAGGGCTGGCAGGCTCGACGAACTCGTCCAGGTCGATTCTGTCTGCAATACGAGTGTCAACTTCGAGGAAGGTCTCCATGAAGGACTCTAAGTGAAGCTTCTTAGTGTTGGCAACCTCGAGCGCTGCTAGCTTCTCTTCCTTGGCCTCTTTGCAATGGACGCAAACCAGAGATAGAGCCACATTAGCACTGCATCAGGCGGATGACTTCTTCCATTCCCACACTCGACCGGGAATCTCGTTGAGTCAAGTCATCTGAGACTCGAGGTCATTTTTAAATGTCTCCCTTCGCCAGAGCGCCATGTTAATCCGAGACACCGCCACCTTCAGTCGTGCGAGATAGTCCATGGCACTGGCAAGGCGAGATTCCAGTCCGAGCACGTTCATGGCAGCTTCATCCTTAACAGGAGAGTTGATAGGATCTAAGCTCGTTTCAATTCTTCCAGTCTCTTCCCCGAAGTTTTGATAGAATTCTGCACACACAGAGAAAAGATGAGTGATACGTCTCCAATGTATCTATAATTTTTATTGCTCCATGCTATATTATCTACTGTTTTGGACATTATTGGGCTTTATTATTCACTTTTATATAATTTTTGGGACTAACCTATTAACCGGAGGCCCAGCCCAGAATTGTTGTTTTTTGCCTATTTCAGAGTTTCGCAGAAAAGGAATATCAAACGGATTCCAAACGGAATGAAACCTTCGGGAACGTGATTTTTAGGAAGATTATGATCCAGGAGACTTGGACCCTACATCAAGAAACAAAAGAGGAGGCCACGAGGTAGGGGGCGCCCCCCCCCCCCCAAGGCGTGTCCTCCACCCTCGTGGGCCCCCTGTTGCTCCACCAACGTACTCCTTCCTCCTATATATACCCACGTACCCCCAAACGATCAGATACGGAGCCAAAAATCTAATTCCACCACCGCAACCTTCTGTACCCACGAGATCCCATCTTGGGGCCTGTTCCGGAGCTCTGCCGGAGGGGACATCCATCATGGAGGGCTTCTACATCATCACCATAGCCTCTCCAATGAAGTGTGAGTAGTTTACCTTAGACCTTCGGGTCCATAGTTAGTAGCTAGATGGCTTCTTCTCTCTTTTTGGATCTCAATACAATGTTCTCCCCCTCTCTCGTGGAGATCTATTCGATGTAATCTTATTTTTGCGGTGTGTTTGTTGAGACCGATCAATTGTGGGTTTATGATCAAGATTATCTATGAACAATATTTGAATCTTCTTTGAATTCTTTTATGTATGATTGGTTATCTTTGCAAGTCTCTTCGAATTATCAGTTTGGTTTGGCTACTAGATTGAACTTTCTTGCAATGGAAGAAGTGCTTAGCTTTGGGTTCAATCTTGCGGTGTCCTTTCCTAGTGACAGTAGGGGCAGCAAGGCACGTATTATATTGTTGCCATCGAGGATAACAAGATGGGGTTTTTATCATATTGCATGAATTTATCCCTCTACATCATGTCATCTTGCTTAAGGCGTTACTCTGTTTCCATGAACTTAATACTCTAGATGCATGCTGGATAGCGGTCGATGAGTGGAGTAATAGTAGTAGATGCAGGCATGAGTCGGTCTACTTGTCTCGGACGTGATGCCTATATACATGATCATACCTAGATATTCTCATAACTATGCTCAATTATGTCAATTGCTCAACAGTAGTTCGTTCACCCACCATAAAATACTTATGCTCTTGAGAGAAGCCACTAGTGAAATCTATGGCCCCCGGGTCTATCTTCATCATATTAATCTTCCAACACTTAATTATTTCCTTTTCTTTTTACTTTGCTTTTATTTTACTTTGCATCTTTATCACAAAAATACCAAAAATATTATCCTATCATATCTATCAGATCTCACCCTCGTAAGTGACTGTGTAGGGATTGACAACCCCTTATCGCGTTGGTTGCGAGGAGTTATTTGTTTTGTGTAGGTACGAGGGACTCGCGCGTAGCCTCCTACTGGATTGATACCTTGGTTCTCAAAAGCTGAGGGAAATACTTACGCTACTTTGCTGCATCACCCTTTCCTCTTCAAGGGAAAACCAACGCAGTGCTCAAGAGGTAGCAAGAAGGATTTTTCGCGTCGTTGCCAGGGAGGTCTCCGCAAAAGTCAACATACCAAGTACCCATCACAATCCCTTATCTCCCGCATTACATTATTTGCCATTTGCCTCTCGTTTTCCTCTCCCCCACTTCACCCTTGCCGTTTTATTCGCCCTCTCTTTTCCGTTTGCCTCTTTTTCGCTTGCTTTTTGTTTGCTCGTGTGTTGGATTGCTTGTTTGTCACGATGGATCAAGATAATACCAAATTGTGGTTAATTATTCTCAATGGCACACTGAAAGATCTACTAACAAAAAAGTGCATGCGATAGAAGAAATTAATGTTTTGAGTGGAAAGATGGATGAACTTATGAAATTATTTGCTACTAAGAGTGTTTCTTCTGATCCTAATGATATGCCTTTGTCTACTTTGATTGAGAATAATAATGAATCTATGGATGTGAATTTTGTTGGTAGGAATAATTTTGGTAACAACGCGTATAGAGGAAACTTTAATCCTAGACCTTATCCTAGTAATTCCTCTAATAATTATGGTAATTCCTACAACAACTCTTATGGAAATTTTAATAAGATGCCTTCTGAATTTGAGACTAGTGTTAAAGAGTTTATGAATTCGCAAAAGAATTTCAATGCTTTGCTTGAAGAGAAATTTCTTAAAGTTGATGAATTGGCTAGGAACGTTGATAGAATTTCTCTTGATGTTGATTCTTTAAAGCTTAGATCTATTCCTCCTAAGCATTATATCAATGAGTCTCTCAAAGCCATGAGAATTTCCATTGATGAGTGCAAAGAAAGAACCGCTAGGATGCGTGCTAAGAAAGATTGCTCTATAAAAGCGTGTTCTTCAAATTTCTATGAAAATAAAGATGAAGATCTAAAAGTTATTGATGTGTACCCTATTAAATCTTTGTTTTTCAATGTTAATCTTGATAATGATGGGACTTAATATGATCCACCTTTACCTAGAAGGCGTTCCAAAAATTTGGAGTTTTTAGATCTTGATGCTAAAATTGATAAAAGTGGGATTAAAGAAATCAAAACCCTAGATGTTGCTAAACCCACTATTTTGGATTTAAAGGAATTTAATTATGAAAATTGCTCTTTGATAGATTGTATTTCCTTGTTGCAATCCGTGCTAAATTCTCCTCATGCTTATAGTCAAAATAAAGCGTTTACTAAACATATCGTTCATGCCTTGATGCAATCTTATGAAGAAAAGCTTGAGTTGGAAGTTTCTATCCCTAGAAAAATTTATGATGAGTGGGAACCTACTATTAAAATTAAGATTAAGGATCATGAGTTCTATGCTTTATGTGATTTGGGTGCTAGTGTTTCTACTATTCCCAAAACTTTGTGTGTTGCTAGATTTCCGTGATTTTGATGATTGCTCTCTAAACTTGCACCTTGCGGATTCCACTATTAAGAAACCTATGGGAAGAATTAATGATGTTCTTATTGTTTCAAATAGGAATTATGTACCCATAGATTTTATCGTTCTTGATATAGATTGCAATCCTTCATGTCCTATTATTCTTGGTAGACCTTTCCTTAGAACGATTGGTGCAATTATTGATATAAAGGAAGGGAATATTAGATTCCAATTTCCATTAAAGAAGGGCATGGAACACTTCCCTAGGATGAAAATAAAATTACCATATGAATCTATCATGAGAGCCACTTATGGATTGCCTACCAAAGATGGCAATACCTAGATCTATCCTTGCTTTTATGCCTAGCTAGGGGCGTTAAACGATAGCACTTGTTGGGAGGCAACCCAATTTTATTTTTAGTTTTTTTTTTGCTTTTGCTTCCGTTTAGGAATAAATATTTGATCTATCTTATGGTTAGATGTGTTTTTATGTTTTAATTAGTGTTTGTGCCAAGTTAAACCTATAGGATCTTCTTGGATGATAGTTATTTGATCTTGCTGTAATTTTCAGAAACTTTCGGTTCACGAAAATAATTGTTAAAAATCACCAGAACGTGATAAAATAGTTATTACAATTGCTGCTTATCAATAAACAAATTTTTCTAGGTCTTCCTATTTTGGATGATTTTTTGGAGTTCCAGAAGTTTGCGTTAGTTACAGATTACTATAGACTGTTCTGTTTTTGACAGATTCTGTTTTTCATGTGTTGTTTGCTTATTTTGATGAATCTATGGCTAGTAAAATAGTTTATAAACCATAGAGAAGTTGGAATACAGTAGGTTTAACACCAATATAAATAAATAATGATTTCATTGCATTACCATGAAGTGGTCTTTTGTTTTCTTTCGCTAACGGAGCTCACGAGATTTCTGTTAAGTTTTGTGTTGTGAAGTTTTCAATTTTTGGGTGAAAGATTTTGATGGATTATGGAACAAGGAGTGCAAGAGCCTAAGCTTGGGGATGCCCATGGCACCCCCAAGATAATCTAAGGACACCAAAAAGCCAAAGCTTGGGGATGCCCCGGAAGGCATCCCCTCTTTCGTCTACTTCCATCGGTAACTTTACTTGGAGCTATATTTTTATTCACCACATGATATGTGTTTTGCTTGCAGCATCTTGTATGATTTGAGTCTTTGCTTTTTAGTTTACCACAATCATCCTTGCTGTACACACCTTTGAGAGAGCCATACATGATTTGGAATTTGTTAGAATACTCTATGTGCTTCACTTATATCTTTTGAGTTATATAGTTTTGCTCTAGTACTTCACTTATATCTTTTAGAGCACGGTGGTGGATTTGTTTTATAGAAACTATTGATCTCTCATGCTTCACTTAGATTATTTTGAGAGTCTTAAATAGCATGGTAATTTGCTTAAATAATCCTAATATGCTTGGTATTCAAGATTAGTAAAAACTTTCTTATGAGTGTGTTGAATACTAAGAAAAGTTGATGGTTGATAATTGTTTTGAGATATAAAGATGGTGATATTAGAGTCGTGCTAGTTGAGTAGTTGTGAATCTGAGGAATACTTGTGTTAAAGTTTGTGATTCCCGTAGCATGCACGTATGGTGAACCGTTATGTGATGAAGTCGGAGCATGATTTATTTATTGATTGTCTTCCTTATGAGTGGCAGTCGGGGACGAGCGATGGTCTTTTCCTACCAATCTATCCCCCTAGGAGCATGCGCGTAATACTTTGCTTTGGTAACTTGTAGATTTTTGCAATAAGTATATGAGTTCTTTATGACTAATGTTGAGTTCATGGATTATACGCAACTTTCTTCCTTCCACCATTGCTAGCCTCTCTAATACCGCACACTTTTCGCCGGTATCGTACACCCACCATATACCTTCCTCAAAACAGCCACCATACCTACCTATCATGGCATTTCCATAGCCATTCCGAGATATATTGTCATGCAACTTTCCACCGTTCCGTTTATTATGACACGCTCCATCATTGTCATATTGCTTAGCATGATCATGTAGTTGACATCGTATTTGTGGCAAAGCCACCATTCATAATTCTTTCATACATGTCACTCTTGATTCATTGCATATCCCGGTACACCGACGGAGGCATTCATATAGAGTCGTATTTTGTTCTAAGTATCGAGTTGTAATTTTTGAGTTGTAAGAAAATAAAAGTGTGATGATATTCATTTTTAGAGAATTGTCCCAAGTGAGGAAAAGGATGATGGAGACTATGATTCCCCCCACAAGTCGGGATGAGACTCCGGACGAAGAAAAAAGAGGCCATATAAAAAAATAGAGAAAAGGCCCAAATAAAAAAATGAGAGAAAAAGAGAGAAGGGACAATGCTACTATCCTTTTACCACACTTGTGCTTCAAAGTAGCACCATGATCTTCATGATAGAGAGTTTCTCATTTTGTCACTTTCATATACTAGTGGGAATTTTTCATTATAGAACTTGGCTTGTATATTCCAATGATGGGCTTCCTCAAAATGCCCTAGGTCTTCGTGAGCAAGCGAGTTGGATGCACACCCACTTAGTTTCTTTTGTTGAGCTTTCATATACTTATAGCTCTAGTGCATCTGTTGCATGGCAATCCCTACTCACTCACATTGATATCTATTGATAGGCATCTCCATAGCCCGTTGATACGCCTAGTTGACGTGAGACTATCTTCTCCCTTTTTGTCTTCTCCACAACCACCATTCTATTCCACATATAGTGCTATATCCATGGCTCACGCTCATGTATTGCGTGAAGATTGAAAAGTTTGAGAATGTTTAAAGTATGAAACAATTGCTTGGCTTGCCATCGGGGTTGTGCATGATTTAAATACTTTGTGTGGTGAAGATAGAGCATAGCCAGACTATATGATTTTGTAGGGATAACTTTCTTTGGCCATCTTATTTTGAGTAGACATGATTGCTTTGTTAGTATGCTTGAAGTATTATTATTTTTATGTCAATACTAAATTTTTGTCTTGAATCTTTCGGATCTGAATATACATACCAAAATTAAGAAGAATTACATTGAAATTATGCAAAGTAGCACTCCGCATCAAAAATTCTGTTTTTATCATTTACCTACTAGGACGAGCAGGAATTAAGCTTGGGATGCTTGATACGTCTCCAACGTATCTATAATTTTGATTGCTCCATGCTATATTATCTACTGTTTTGGACATTATTGGGCTTTATTATTCACTTTTATATTATTTTGGGACTAACCTATTAACCGGAGGCCCAGCCCGAATTGTTGTTTTTTGCCTATTTGAGTTTCGAAAAAAAGGAATATCAAACGGAGTCCAAACGGAATGAAACCTTCGAACGTGATTTTTAAGAAGATTATGATCCAGAGACTTGGACCCTACATCAAGAAACAAAGAGGAGGCCACGAGTAGGGGCGCGCCCACCCCTGTAGCGCCCTCCACCCTCGTGGGCTCCTGTTGCTCCACCGACGTACTCCTTCCTCCTATATATACCTCGCACCCCCAAACAATCGACACGGAGCCAAAACCTAATTCCACCGCCGCAACCTTCTCACCCCACGAGATCCCATCTTGGGGCCTGTTAGGAGCTCACGGAGGAGACATCCATCATGGAGGGCTTCTACATCATCACCATAGCCTCTCCGATGAAGTGTGAGTAGTTTACCTCAGACCTTCGGGTCCATAGTTAGTAGCTAGATGGCTTCTTCTCTCTTTTTGGATCTCAATAGAATGTTCTCCCCATCTCTCGTGGAGATCTATTCGATGTAATCTTCTTTTTTGCGTGTGTTTGTTGAGACCGATGAATTTTGGGTTTATGATCAAGATTATCTATGAACAATATTTGAATCTTCTTTGAATTCTTTTATGTATGATTGGTTATCTTTGCAAGTCTCTTGAATTATCAGTTTGGTTTGGCCTACTAGATTGATCTTTCTTGCAATGGGAGAAGTGCTTAGCTTTGGGTTCAATCTTGCGTGTCCTTTCCCAAAGGATGAGGGGCAGCAAGGCACGTATTGTATTGTTGCCATCGAGGATAACAAGATGGGATTTTTATCATATTGCATGAATTTATCCCCTACATTATGTCATCTTGCTTAAGGCGTTACTCTGTTTCCATGAACTTAATACTCTAGATGCATCTTTGGATAGCGGTCGATGAGTGGAGTAATAGTAGTAGATGCAGGAGTCGGTCTACTTGTCTCGGACGTGATGCCTATATACATGATCATACCTAGATATTCTCATAACTATGCTCAATGTTGTCAATTGCTCAACAGTAATTCGTTCACCCACCGTAAAATACTTATGCTCTTGAGAGAAGCCACTAGTGAAATCTATGGCCCCCGGGTCTATCTTCATCATATTAATCTTCCAACACTTAGTTATTTCCTTTGCTTTTTTACTTTGCTTTTATTTTACTTTGCATCTTTATCACAAAAATACCAAAAATATTATCCTATCATATCTATCAGATCTCACCCTCGTAAGTGACCGTGTAGGGATTGACAACCCCTTATCGTGTTGGTTGCGAGGAGTTATTTGTTTTGTGTAGGTACGAGGGACTCGCGCGTAGCCTCCTACTGGATTGATACCTTGGTTCTCAAAAACTGAGGGAAATACTTACACTACTTTGCTGCATCACCCTTTCCTCTTCAAGGGAAAACCAACGCAGTGCTCAAGAGGTAGCAATGAGTCGACAGCTATATGAAGAGTCGACAGGTAACAGCTATATGAGGATTCGACAGCTATATGACGATGGCAAATCAGTCGGACAAGGGAAAGTACCCTCAAGCATAAGGAACATCTTCTTGGCAAGTCCTCCCAGATAAACCTCCAGCTCATCCCTCTTCCGAGATAGATCTCCAACTTTGTCGGTCAGAGCCACCTTGTCCTTTTTAAAAAAATTTTAAAAATTTTTTTTAAAAAAAATTTTTTAAAAAATTTTGGAAAAATTTAAAAAAAATTTTTGGGTTTTTTTTTTTTTTTTTTAAAACAAAAAAAAAACCCCAAAATTTTTTAAGGTTTTTAAATTTAAAAAAATTTTTTTTGGAATTTTTTTAAAAATTTAAATTTTTCCCCTTAATTTAAAAAAAAGGTTTTAAAAAATTTTTTTTTGGGGTTTTTTAAAATTTTTTTTCCCTTTTTGGGGTTTTTTGGGGGGAAATTTTTAAAAAAAAATTTTTAAAAACCTTTTGGGGTTTTTGTTTTTTTTTTAAAAAATTTGTTTTAAAATTTTTTTTTTTAAAACCCTTTTTCCCCCTTTTTTTTAAAAACCCCTTAAAAATTTTTTTTATTTGGAAAAAATTTTCCCTTTTTAAAAAAAATTCCCTTTTTAAAAAAATTTTCCTTTAACCTTTCCTTAGAACCTTTGGGGGAAAAAAGGGGGAAATTTAGATTAATTTTTTTAAAAAAACCTTTGGAAAAATTTTAAAAAAATTTTTTTAGGTTTTTTTTTGCCTTTAAAGGAAAAAAATTTTTTGGTTTTTTTTTTTTTGGGGGGGGGAAACCCCTTTTTTTTTAATTTTTTTTTGTTTGTTTTTTAAAATTTTTTTTTAATTTTTTTTTAAAATTTTTTTTTAAATTTGGTTTCAAAAAATTTTTGGTCTTCCTTTTTTTTTTTTTCCAAGGGTTTTTGTTAAAAAAAATTTTTTTTCCAATTTTTTTTTTTTTTTTTTTTTTTGGGTTTTTGGGTTTTAAAATTTTTGGAAAATTAAAACCCTTTTTTTAAAAATTTTTTTTTTTTTTTTTTTTTTCTTTGGCTAAAAATTTTTCCCAAGGTTTTGGTTTAAGTTTTTTTTTAAAAAATTTTAATGGTTTTAAAAAATTTGAAGGGGTTTTTTTTTTAAAACCCCTTTCTTTAAAAAAAAAGTTTTTTGGGGGGGGGGGGAAACCTTGGGGGTTTTTTTCCCCCCCAAATTTTTGGCCCAAAAAATTTTGGGGTTTGGGGTTTTTCCCCAAAATTTTCCTTAAACCTTTTTGGGGCCCTTTTTTTTTTTTTTTTTGGGCCCTTTTTTTTTTTTTTTTGTTTTTCAATTTTTTTAAACCGGGGGGTTTTTTTTAAAAATTTTTTTTTTTTTTTTTTTTTTTAAAAATTTTTTTTTAAAATTTTTCAAGGTTTAAAATTTTTTTTGAAATTTTGAAACCCAAAAATTTTTTTTAAGGTTTTAAAAAAGGGTTTTTTAAAAAATTTTTTTTTTAAATTTAAAAACTTTTTTAAAGTTTGTTTTAAAAAGGTTTTGGGGTTTTTTTTAAATTTAAAATGGTTTTTTAAGGGCCTTTTAAGTTGGGGGGGAAAAATTTGGTTTTTTTTTACCCCGGGGGTTTATTTTTGGGGGGTTTTTTTTTTAAAAATTTTTTTTTGGGGGGGGGCGGGTTTTCCAACCCTTTTTTCCCCCCCTTTGCCTTTTTTTTTAAACCCCTTTTTTTAAAAAAATTTTTCCTTTAAAAAAAAAAATTTTTTTTCCCCCCCCCCTTTTTTTAAACCCCACCTTTTTATTATCCCCCCCTTTTAAAAACCCCAACCCTTTTTTTTTTGGGCCAAAAATTTTTTTCCTTTCCCCCTTTTTATTTTTTCCCCCCGGGGGGAAAAAATTTTTTTTTTGTTCAAAAATTTTTTTTTTAAAAAAAATTTTTTTTTTTAAAACCCCCGGGGAAAAAA
Source organism: Aegilops longissima (assembly GCA_021605205.1). Taxonomy (NCBI): domain Eukaryota; kingdom Viridiplantae; phylum Streptophyta; class Magnoliopsida; order Poales; family Poaceae; genus Aegilops; species Aegilops longissima. The sequence continues at coordinate 153,665,298 of CM038681.1, forward strand.
ATTTTTTTTTAAAAGGGGAAGGGGGAAAGAAAAAAAATTTAAAAAAAAAAAAAAAAAAAAAGGGAGGGAAATTTTCCCCAAAATTGGTTCAAAAAAAAACCATAAAAAAAACCCTTTAAAAAAAAAAGGGGGGTTTTTTAAAACCCTTTTTAAATTTTTAAAGGGCCCCAAAACCCTTTTGGGGTTTAAAATTTTTTTCCCCTTGGGTTTTTTTTTTTTTTTATACCAAATTTTCCCAAAACCCTAATTTCCAAAAATTTTGGGCCCCCCTTGGTTTTTTAATTTTTTTCCCTTCTTCTTCCTTTTTCCCCCCCCCCAAAATTTTTTATAATTTTCCCCCCTTTTTAAATTGAAAATTTAAAATTTAAAATTTTAAAAATTTTTTTCCGGGTTTTTTAAAATTTTTTTTGGGGGAAAAAGTAAATTTTTTGGGTTTTTTTCCTTTTTTTTTTTAATTTTTATTTTTTAAGTATTTTTTTATTTTAATTTTTAAATTTTTCCTTAAATTTTTTTTTTAATTAAAATTAAAAAAAAAAAAATTTTAAAAAACCCTAAAATTCCCAAAAATTTTTTTTAAAAAAAAGGGGGGAATTGGTTGGGGGAAATCCCCAAAATTTTTTTATTTTCCCCTTTTTTCCTTTTTTTAATTATTTTTTATTTTTTTTAAATTTTTTTCCCAAAGGGGGGGTTTTTTTTTTTTTTTTAAAAAAAAAAGGGGAAAAAGGGAATTTTTGGAAGGGGGGGAAAAAAAAAGAAAAAAACCAAAAAAGGGGGGGGGGCCCCCCCCCCCCGGCCCCCCCGGGGTTTTCCTCCCCTTTTCCTTCCCCCCAAACCCTCGGCCCCAAACCAAAAAACCCCCCCCAAACCCCCCAAACCCACCTTGGGGTTTCCCCTTTGGGGAAAAAGGGGGGGCCATCCCCAAAAGGGAAAAAACCCCCCCCGGGGGAATTTTTAAAGATTTTTCCCTTTTTTAACTAATTTTTCTCCCCTTTTTTAAAAATTTTTTTCTTTTGGGGTTTTTGTTGGAACCTTTTTTGGGGTTTTGTTAAAATTAATTTTTTTTTTTTAATTTTTTTTAATTTTTTTTCTTTTTTAATTTTTTTTTGGGGCCTTTAATTTTTTTTTTAAAAGGGTTTTTTTTGGGGGGTGGGGGTTTTTGGGGGGCCTTTGGGTTTGTTGGGGGGAAAACTTTTTTTCCATTTGGGATAAAAATTTTTTTTCCCCTTGTTTTTACCTTTTTCCCAAATTTTTTCCCTTTTTTGGGGAATTTTTTAGGGGGAGGGGTTTTTTCCCGGGGTTTAAATTTTGGGAATTCCATAAATGTCAAAAATTTCTCAAATAAAACCCCCCTTTTAAAATTTTTAAAAATATTAAATTTTGGGGGCCCTTTTAAAATTTTTTTTCCCCTTTTATTTTTTCCCCTTTTTTTTTTTTTTTTTTTTTTTTTTAAAAAAAATTTTTCCAAAAAAAAATTTTCCCCAAAAAATTTAAATTAAACCCCTTTGGGTTGGGGGTTTTTTTTTTGGGAATTAAGGGGGGGCCCAACTTTAAACCCCTTTTTTAAAAAAATTTTCTTAAAAAAATTTTTTACCCTTTTTTAAAAAACCCCCCCAAAAAAGGGGGGAAAAAATCAATTGGGGGGGGGAAAAAAAAAATTTTTAAAAAAATTGGCGGGAAAAAAAACCCCAAAAAAAACCCAAAAGGGAAAAAAACCCCGGTAAACCCCCAAATTTTAAAAACCCCCCCTTGGCCCCTTTCCCCCCCCTTTTTGGGTTTGGGTTTTTTTTTTTTTCCCTTTTTTTTTTTTTTCCCTTTTCCCCCCGGCGGCCGGGGGGCCCCCCCCTTTTTTTCCTTTTAAAAAAATAACATTCTTGATCGAGCTTGGGTTTTTTTTCCTTCCATTTTGGGGGCCTTTTTAAAAAAAAAGTAAAGGAAAAAAGGGTTCCAAGTTGTTACCTCCCTTTTTTTTTTTACCTTTTTTTGGCCTTTAAAAGGTTGAGCTGAATCTGTTTCCCCCCAAAAAACCCCCGGCTCACAAAGGGGGGGAAAAGGGGGAAAAAAATTTGATTGCTTGGCGATAGAATACAAGTTCCCCCAAAAAAAGGGTTTAAACCCCCAAAAAAAATTTTCGGGGAAACCCAGGGGGTTTGGCCCCCCTTTGGGTTTTCAAATTTGGTCCTCCAAAAAAAAAACAAATTTTTAAAAACCCCCAAACCTTTTCCGGGCCAAAAGGGGGGGGTTTCCCCCCCAAATCCAAAAAAAAAAAAGGGGGGGAAAAAAAAAATTTTTAAACCCCTTAAAAATTTGGGGGGGGGCCCCTAAAGGGGGGGTTTCCCCCCAAAATTTCAAAAAATTTTTCCTTTAAAAAAAAACAAAAAAAAAGGGGGGGGGAAAATTTAAAAAAAAATTTCCCCCTTTAAAAAAAAAAAAAAATTTTAAAAAACCGGGGAAAATTTGGGAAAACCAAAAGGGGTTTAGGGGGGCCCATAAAATTTAAACCCGCGCACCTTCATCTACTCCATCATAAGGCCTGCTGGCGTATAGCTTCCTTGGCCCCATGGTTCCTCCGGGACATGATGGGTAAAGGGAGGGGGGGGCCCCGGGTTGGGTTGGGGGGAAAAAAGGGAAAGGGGGAGAAACCGGGGGGGGGGGGAAAAAAAAAAAATTTTTGGGCCCGGGGGCCTTGGTTCTAAAATTTTGGGGGTACCTTCTTTGGGGCCCCCTCCTTGGGCCTTCCCCCCCCAAAGGGGTTTTTTGGGCGGAATTTTAAAATTTTGGGGGGAAAACCCCCCCTTTTTGGTAAAAAAAAAAAAGGGAAAAGGGGTTTTGGGGGGCCTTTTTTTCCTTATTTCTTCCTTTTAAATGGAACCCGGGTTTTAAATTTTTTGGGAAAAAATGAAAAAAATTTAAAAACCAAAAGGCCCAAAAAAGGAAAAAAATTTAACCAAGGGGGGCCCCTTTATTTTCGGCCCGGTTTTTTTTTTGGGGGGGCCCCCCCTTTTCGGTGGAGGGGGGCCCCTTTTTCCCCCCCCCCAAAACCGGGGGGCCTTTGGGGTTTGGGGGGGGCCCCCCCCCATCCCCCCTTTTTTTTTTTTTTAAATTTTGGGCCCCCCCCCCCCCCCTCTTCCCTTGGCCTTTTCCCATTGGGAAAAATTTAAAAAAAAAGGGAAAAAACCCCCAAAAATTTAAAATTAAAAAAAGAAAAAGGGTTTGGGAATTTTTTTTGGGGGGGGGGGGGCCCCTTTTGGCCCGGGGTTTTTTCCAATTTTCCCCCCCCCCCCCCGGGTTTCGGGGGTTCCTTCCAAAACCCCTAAAAAGGGGGGGGGGGGGGGGGGCCCCCCCCCCCCCCCCCCAAATTTTTTCCAAAACCCCCCTTTTTTTTCTTTTGGGCCTTTAAAAAGGGGTTTCCCCCCCGGGAAAGGGGGGGGGGGCCGGGGGGGTTGGTTTCCCAAAAAAATACCCCCCTTTTAAACCCCAACCTTTTTTTTCCCGGGCCCTTTTCCCTTTTCCCTTTTTTTTAAAAAAGGGGGAAGGGAAACCCCAACCGAACCCCAGGAAAAAAAGGGGAAAAAAGGGGGGGAAAAAGGGTTGGGGAAAAGGGGGAAAAAGGGGAAAAAGGAAAAAAAGGGGGAAAAAGGAAAGGGGAAAAAGGGGAAAGGGGCCCCCCCCCCCGGGGCCCCCCCCCCAAATCCGGGCCTTCCCCGCCCCCCAAAATTTTTTTGGGCCGAAACCCGGCCGGTGGGGGGGCCCAACCCCCCCCTTCTTTCCCTTTTGGCCCTTTTTCGCCCCGGGCCGGGGTTTCCTTTCCCTTTCCCCAAAACCCCGCGGACCGGGCGGCCGGGGGTTTTTTTTTTCCAAAGGCTTGGGTTTTTTAACCCCCTTTTTTTTCCTTTTTGGTTTGGGGTTTTTTAAAAAAAATTTTTTTTTTTAAATTAACCTTTTTAAAAAGGGGGTTTTTCCCATTTTGGATATTTTTATTTTCTTTTTTTTGAAATTTTCAAAAAAGGGAAATTTCTTAAATTTAAACCCTTTTTAAAAATTTTTTTTGGGGTTCAAAAAACCCCCTTTTTTAAAGAAAGGGAACTTTAAATTTCAAATTTTTGCCCAAAAAATTTTTCCCCCCTTTTAAGGGGTTTCGGGAAGTTTTTTTCCAAAAGGAAACCCAAATTCGGGTTTCCTTTTTTCCCTTTTTAAATTTTTTCCTTGGGGGCCAACCAAAGGGGCCCCAAAAAAAACCCCAAAAATAATTTTTGGCCCCTTTTTTAAAAAAAAAAAAAAGGGAAAAAAAAAAAAGGGGCCCCCCAACAAAAAAAAATTTAATTTAAGTTTTTAAAAAAAATTAAAATTAATTTTTAATTAAAATTTTTCCCTTTTTCCCAATCCAAAAAACCGTCCTTTGTTTTTGGGGGCCCTTTGAACCCTTTTTGAATTAATTTATTAACCCCCAACCTTTGGGGGGGAAAAATTTTGGGGGGGAAAAAAATTTTTTTTGGTGGAAAATTTTTTTGGGGTAAAAGCTTTAAAGGAAAAATTTTAAAAACCAAAATTTAAAATTTGGGGCCCCCTTGTCCTTTAAATTTTTAAAACCCCAAAACCTCGGGAAAAAAAAATTTTTAAAAACCCCCAAAAATATTTTTTATGGCCAACTTTGGTTTTAAAATTTTAAAGGGTTTTATTTCCCCAACCCCCCTTTAATTTAAAATTTTTTCCCCAACCTTTTTCCAAAAATTTCCCCTTTTAAAATAAAAAAAAATTAAAACAAAAACCCCAACCTTTTGGTTCCCCTTTTTTTTTAAAAAAAACCCAAAAAATTAAAAACCAACCCTTTTTTCAATTAAATTTTCCCAAAACAAGGGGGGCCCCACCCGTTTTCCAAATTTTTGGGCTGAACCCCGGGGTTTTCCTCGGGAAAAAACCCCCTTTTTTGGGTTTTTTTCCCCCAAAAAAAAATTTTAACAAATTTAAAAACCCTTTACCCCAAACCGGGTTTTCCCATTCCTTTGGGGCCTGGCTCGGGGCCCTTTTTAAAAAAAAAAATTTTAAAGGTTTAGGGAAATGCCCCAAAAAGGGGGTTTTTTAAAAAAGGGAAAAAGGGGTTTGGAAACCCTTTTGGGGGCCCTTTTCAAAAACCCCCCTTAAAAATTGGGTTCCTTTAAAAAGGGTTGGGTTCCATCCCTCCGGACCAAGGGGGGAAACCCAAAGGGGGGCCCCAAAACCACCCGGGAGGGCCCCCCCTTTTTCCCCGGGGGGGGGGCCCCCCCAAAAAAAAGGTTTCCCGGGGGGGGTTTTTTTAAAAATTGGGGAGGGGGGGCCCCCTTGGGGGGGTTTTTGGGGGAAAAGGGGGGGAAAAAGGAAAAGGGGGGGGGGGCCCGGTTTTGGGGAAGGGGGGGCCCCCCTTGGCCCCCCTTTCCCCCCCCCCCCAAAAAGGGGGGGGGAAAAGGGGGAAAGGGGGCCCCCCAACCCGGGGCCTTGGGGCCCCCCCCCTCCCTTTCCCTTTTCCCTTTTCCCCCGGGTTTAAAACCCCCCCAATTTTAAAAAAAAATTCCCGGGCCCCAAAATTTTTGGGCCCACCTTTTCCCTTTGGCTGAAAAAAAATTTTAAAAAAAAAATTTTTACCAATTTAAAAGAATTTTACGGGAAACCCCAAAAAATTTTTCCCTTTGGCCCTTTGGTTTTCCCAAATTGGGGGCTCAAATTTTTTAAATTTTACAAAATTTTTTCGCCGAAACAACACCCCCCTTTTTTTTTCGGCCCAATTGATTCCTTAAAACCCAAAATTTTAACAAAAAAAATTTCCAAACCCCCCAACAAACCCTTGAAAAAAATTTTAAAATTTTTAAGGGGGGAAAATACCCCAAAATTTTGGGGGCCCCAAATCTTTTAAAAAAAGGAAAAAAAAAAAAAAAATTTGTTTGGGAAAAAAAAACCCCAATTCCAATTTAATCCCAAAAAAAAAAAGTCCAAAAAGGAAAAACCCTTTTTAAAAAGGGAAAAAGGGGGTTAAGCAATCCTTTTTTTTTTAAAAAAGGGAAATTGGTTTGGTTAAAAAAAATTTTTTTAAAAAAAAAAAATTTTTCCCCTTTTTTTTTAACCCCCGGGTTTCCAAAAATTTGGGGTTTTAAAAATTTTTTTTTAAAAATTAAAAAAATTTTTGCCTTGGGAAAATTTTCCTTTTTTTTTTGGGTAAAATTTAAATTTTTTTTTGTGTTTTGGGGAAAATTTTAAAATTTTGGGGTTTTTGGTTTTTAAAATTTCCCTTGGGTTGAAAGGGGAATTTTGAATTTTTTTTTTTCTTTTTTTTTCCCTATTTCCTTTGGGGGGTTTTTTTTAAGGAAAGGGAAATTTTTTTAATTTTTTGGGGGAAATTCCCCAAAAAATTTTAACCCCCTTTTTGGAATTTTTTTTTGTTTTTTTTAGTTTGGTTTTAATTAATTTAATTTTTAAAAAATTCCACCCAAAAAAACCCCCCTTTTTGGAACCAAAATTTTTTCCCTTTTTTTTGGTTTTTTTTTTTTTTAAAATTTTTTTAAAACCATTTATCCCCCCCGGGGGCCCCCAAAAGGGAATTTGGGTTGTTAAAAAACTTTTGGGGGGGTTTTTTTTAAAAAAGGGGGTTTTTAAAATAATTTTTTAAAAAAATTAAGGCCCCTTTTTGGGGGGCCTAAAACCCTTCCTTTTCCCAAAAATTCAAAGGGAAAGAGGGTTTTTTTTTAAAAAAAGGGGAAAATTTCCCCCCGGGGGAAAGCAAACCCCATTCGGGGTTTTCCAAATTCCCCCAAAAATTTCCCCCTGGGGAAAAAAAATTTTTTTAAAAATTCCCTTTAAAAATTTAAAATCCCCCCCCTTGGGCAAACCTTTTTGGGGTTTTTCCCCGGGGGTGAAAATTCTTACTTGGGGCAAAATCCACCCGGTGGCCCCTTTTCAAATTCCCAAAAAGTTTTGGGGAAAACCACCTTGGGGAAAAAAACCCCCGGGGGCCCGAAATTTCCCCCCTTTTCAAAACCCGGGGGGAAAGGGGTTTCCCCTTTTTACCCAACCCCGTTAAAACCCCCGGGAAAAAGGTCCCCTTTCCCCCGGGATCCAAGGGCCCGGGTTTTTCCCCCCTTTCCCCCCCCCCTTTGCCCTTAAAAATTTTCCCCCCCGGGGGCGGTCTTTCCCCAAACCCTTTTCCCTTTCCCTTCCCCTTCCCCAAAACCCCTTCCGTCCCAAAATAAGGGCGGGGGGGGGGGCCCCCCCCTTTCCCCCTTTTTTAAATACAAAATTTCAAAATTTCCAAAAAAACGGGGAAAAAGGGGCCCCTTTAAAAACCCAACCCTTTTTTTGGTTAAAAAAATTAAATTTGGGTCAAGGGAATTTAAAAAAAAAAAAAAATTTTAAAACCAAAATTTTTTAAAAGGGGGGAAAAAGGGGCTCGGGTTCCAAAGAACCCAAGGGAAAAAACCCTTAAGGGGGCCCCTTAAAGGTTGGAACCCGGGGGAAAGGGCCCCCCCCCAAAAAAAAAGGGGGCCCCGGGGGGGGCCCCCTTTAAAATTTTGGGTTTCCCCAAAAACTGGAAAATTTTTTTTTTTCCCGGGGCCCAAAAAATAAACCCCCTTTTGGGGAAATTTCCTTCCCCGGGGAGGTTGGTTTAAAAAAGTTTTTTAAAAAATTTGGGGGCCGGTTTTTTCCCCTTCCCCTTTTGGAAAAAAGGGGAAAAAGGGGAAATTTTAAATCAAATTTTTTTCCCCAATTTTTTTTGGAAATTGGGCTTTTTTTTTTATTTTTTTTTAAAATTAAAACCCCAGGAAAAATTTGGTTTTTTCCAATTTTTTTTTAAAAATTTTTTTTTTAAACCCGGGGGTTTTTTAAAATTTTTAATTTTTTAAAACCCTAAAAAAAAAAGGGGGGGGTTTTCCCCCCAAGGTTTAAAAATTTTTTAAAAAAAAACCCCCTTTTTTAAAAAAAGGGGGGGTTGGGCCAAAATCAAAACCAAAAAACCACAGGGGCCCCCCCCGGGGTTTGGCCCCGCGGAACCCTTCCCCCCCCCCATGGTCCCAAAAAAAACCCCCGACCTTTGGGCCCTTTTTGGGGGTTTTTTTTTGGGGAAATCCAATTTTCCCCCCCAAAAAAAAATTTTTGGGGTTTTTTCCCCTTTTTTTTAAAAGGGTTTTTTTTTTTAAAATTTTTTTCCCTTTTTTGGGTTTTATTTTGAATTTCTTTTTTGGTTTGGTTTGGCAAATTTTTTTTAAAGGGGGTTTTTTTTGGGTTTCTTTTTTTTTTAATTTGGTTTTGGGGCAAACCTTTTTTTTGGGGTTTAAAAGGGTTTTAATTTTTGCAAAAAAATTTTTTTTAATCTTGTTTCCTTTTTGGGGGCCAAAAATTTTTTTTGGAAAAAAGGGGGGGGGTTTAAAAAAAATTTTAAATTTTTGGGGGTTTTTTAAATAAAAATTTTTAAAAAAGGGTCAATTTAAAATTGTTAAACCCCATTTTATTTTGGAAAGGGCCCTTTAAAACCCCCCTTTTTTTAAATTTTTTTTTTTTCCCTTTTTTTTTCCCAAATTTAAATTTCTTTTTTAAAAAAACCAAAAAACCTATTTCCCCCTTTTCCCCAAAAATTTTTTAAATTTCCCCTTTTTTTGGTTTTTTTATTTTTTTTTAAAAAATTAAAATTTTCCCTTTATTTACCGGTTTAAAATGAAAATTTTTTTTAAACCCCTTTTTTTGGGGAAAAAGGGGTTTTTAAAGGGCAAGGGGTTTTGCCCCGGGAATTTCCTTTTAAAAAAACCCCCAAATTTTTCCCCATTACCTTTTTTTTGGGGCCCCCTTCCCCAAAAAAATTTTTTTTCCCCTTCTTTTCGGGGGTTTTAAGTTTTTTTGGCCCTTTTTTTTTTTAAATTGGTTTTTCCCTTTTTTTTTCCCCTTCCCTTTTTTCCCCCCAAAAAATTTTTTAAAATTTTTGTTTTTGGGGGTTGGATTTTTTAAATTTTTAAAAAAAATTTTTTTTTAATTTAAATTTTTAAAATTTTTAAAAAAAATGAATTTTAAAAAATTTTTTTGGGGAAAATTTTAAACCCTTTTTTTTAATTTTTTTTGAATTCCTTTTTAAATTTGGTTTTAAAAAATTTATGGAAATTTTTTTTGGGGGAAAATTTTGGGGTTTTAAAAAATTTAACCAAAAATTTCCGTTTCCTTAAAAATTTTTAAAAAAACCCTTTGGGGTTTTAAAAACCTTTGGTTTTTTAAATTTAAAATTTTTTAAAAAAATTTAAATTTTAAAAATTTTTTTTTTGGGGGGCAAAGGAAAGGTTTAGGAATTTTTAAAAGGATTTTTAAAAATTTTTTCCCTTTTAAATGAAAAAAGAAAAAAATTTAAATTTAATTAAACGGAAAAATTTTTGGGGGAAAGGGTTTTATAAAATTTTTAAAATTTTAAAAAAAAATTTTTTAAAAAAATTTTAAAAATTTTTTTTAAAAAAAATTTTTTAAAAAATTTTGGAAAAATTTAAAAAAAATTTTTGGGTTTTTTTTTTTTTTTTTTAAAACAAAAAAAAAACCCCAAAATTTTTTAAGGTTTTTAAATTTAAAAAAATTTTTTTTGGAATTTTTTTAAAAATTTAAATTTTTCCCCTTAATTTAAAAAAAAGGTTTTAAAAAATTTTTTTTTGGGGTTTTTTAAAATTTTTTTTCCCTTTTTGGGGTTTTTTGGGGGGAAATTTTTAAAAAAAAATTTTTAAAAACCTTTTGGGGTTTTTGTTTTTTTTTTAAAAAATTTGTTTTAAAATTTTTTTTTTTAAAACCCTTTTTCCCCCTTTTTTTTAAAAACCCCTTAAAAATTTTTTTTATTTGGAAAAAATTTTCCCTTTTTAAAAAAAATTCCCTTTTTAAAAAAATTTTCCTTTAACCTTTCCTTAGAACCTTTGGGGGAAAAAAGGGGGAAATTTAGATTAATTTTTTTAAAAAAACCTTTGGAAAAATTTTAAAAAAATTTTTTTAGGTTTTTTTTTGCCTTTAAAGGAAAAAAATTTTTTGGTTTTTTTTTTTTTGGGGGGGGGAAACCCCTTTTTTTTTAATTTTTTTTTGTTTGTTTTTTAAAATTTTTTTTTAATTTTTTTTTAAAATTTTTTTTTAAATTTGGTTTCAAAAAATTTTTGGTCTTCCTTTTTTTTTTTTTCCAAGGGTTTTTGTTAAAAAAAATTTTTTTTCCAATTTTTTTTTTTTTTTTTTTTTTTGGGTTTTTGGGTTTTAAAATTTTTGGAAAATTAAAACCCTTTTTTTAAAAATTTTTTTTTTTTTTTTTTTTTTCTTTGGCTAAAAATTTTTCCCAAGGTTTTGGTTTAAGTTTTTTTTTAAAAAATTTTAATGGTTTTAAAAAATTTGAAGGGGTTTTTTTTTTAAAACCCCTTTCTTTAAAAAAAAAGTTTTTTGGGGGGGGGGGGAAACCTTGGGGGTTTTTTTCCCCCCCAAATTTTTGGCCCAAAAAATTTTGGGGTTTGGGGTTTTTCCCCAAAATTTTCCTTAAACCTTTTTGGGGCCCTTTTTTTTTTTTTTTTTGGGCCCTTTTTTTTTTTTTTTTGTTTTTCAATTTTTTTAAACCGGGGGGTTTTTTTTAAAAATTTTTTTTTTTTTTTTTTTTTTTAAAAATTTTTTTTTAAAATTTTTCAAGGTTTAAAATTTTTTTTGAAATTTTGAAACCCAAAAATTTTTTTTAAGGTTTTAAAAAAGGGTTTTTTAAAAAATTTTTTTTTTAAATTTAAAAACTTTTTTAAAGTTTGTTTTAAAAAGGTTTTGGGGTTTTTTTTAAATTTAAAATGGTTTTTTAAGGGCCTTTTAAGTTGGGGGGGAAAAATTTGGTTTTTTTTTACCCCGGGGGTTTATTTTTGGGGGGTTTTTTTTTTAAAAATTTTTTTTTGGGGGGGGGCGGGTTTTCCAACCCTTTTTTCCCCCCCTTTGCCTTTTTTTTTAAACCCCTTTTTTTAAAAAAATTTTTCCTTTAAAAAAAAAAATTTTTTTTCCCCCCCCCCTTTTTTTAAACCCCACCTTTTTATTATCCCCCCCTTTTAAAAACCCCAACCCTTTTTTTTTTGGGCCAAAAATTTTTTTCCTTTCCCCCTTTTTATTTTTTCCCCCCGGGGGGAAAAAATTTTTTTTTTGTTCAAAAATTTTTTTTTTAAAAAAAATTTTTTTTTTTAAAACCCCCGGGGAAAAAAATTTTTTTTTAAAAGGGGAAGGGGGAAAGAAAAAAAATTTAAAAAAAAAAAAAAAAAAAAAGGGAGGGAAATTTTCCCCAAAATTGGTTCAAAAAAAAACCATAAAAAAAACCCTTTAAAAAAAAAAGGGGGGTTTTTTAAAACCCTTTTTAAATTTTTAAAGGGCCCCAAAACCCTTTTGGGGTTTAAAATTTTTTTCCCCTTGGGTTTTTTTTTTTTTTTATACCAAATTTTCCCAAAACCCTAATTTCCAAAAATTTTGGGCCCCCCTTGGTTTTTTAATTTTTTTCCCTTCTTCTTCCTTTTTCCCCCCCCCCAAAATTTTTTATAATTTTCCCCCCTTTTTAAATTGAAAATTTAAAATTTAAAATTTTAAAAATTTTTTTCCGGGTTTTTTAAAATTTTTTTTGGGGGAAAAAGTAAATTTTTTGGGTTTTTTTCCTTTTTTTTTTTAATTTTTATTTTTTAAGTATTTTTTTATTTTAATTTTTAAATTTTTCCTTAAATTTTTTTTTTAATTAAAATTAAAAAAAAAAAAATTTTAAAAAACCCTAAAATTCCCAAAAATTTTTTTTAAAAAAAAGGGGGGAATTGGTTGGGGGAAATCCCCAAAATTTTTTTATTTTCCCCTTTTTTCCTTTTTTTAATTATTTTTTATTTTTTTTAAATTTTTTTCCCAAAGGGGGGGTTTTTTTTTTTTTTTTAAAAAAAAAAGGGGAAAAAGGGAATTTTTGGAAGGGGGGGAAAAAAAAAGAAAAAAACCAAAAAAGGGGGGGGGGCCCCCCCCCCCCGGCCCCCCCGGGGTTTTCCTCCCCTTTTCCTTCCCCCCAAACCCTCGGCCCCAAACCAAAAAACCCCCCCCAAACCCCCCAAACCCACCTTGGGGTTTCCCCTTTGGGGAAAAAGGGGGGGCCATCCCCAAAAGGGAAAAAACCCCCCCCGGGGGAATTTTTAAAGATTTTTCCCTTTTTTAACTAATTTTTCTCCCCTTTTTTAAAAATTTTTTTCTTTTGGGGTTTTTGTTGGAACCTTTTTTGGGGTTTTGTTAAAATTAATTTTTTTTTTTTAATTTTTTTTAATTTTTTTTCTTTTTTAATTTTTTTTTGGGGCCTTTAATTTTTTTTTTAAAAGGGTTTTTTTTGGGGGGTGGGGGTTTTTGGGGGGCCTTTGGGTTTGTTGGGGGGAAAACTTTTTTTCCATTTGGGATAAAAATTTTTTTTCCCCTTGTTTTTACCTTTTTCCCAAATTTTTTCCCTTTTTTGGGGAATTTTTTAGGGGGAGGGGTTTTTTCCCGGGGTTTAAATTTTGGGAATTCCATAAATGTCAAAAATTTCTCAAATAAAACCCCCCTTTTAAAATTTTTAAAAATATTAAATTTTGGGGGCCCTTTTAAAATTTTTTTTCCCCTTTTATTTTTTCCCCTTTTTTTTTTTTTTTTTTTTTTTTTTAAAAAAAATTTTTCCAAAAAAAAATTTTCCCCAAAAAATTTAAATTAAACCCCTTTGGGTTGGGGGTTTTTTTTTTGGGAATTAAGGGGGGGCCCAACTTTAAACCCCTTTTTTAAAAAAATTTTCTTAAAAAAATTTTTTACCCTTTTTTAAAAAACCCCCCCAAAAAAGGGGGGAAAAAATCAATTGGGGGGGGGAAAAAAAAAATTTTTAAAAAAATTGGCGGGAAAAAAAACCCCAAAAAAAACCCAAAAGGGAAAAAAACCCCGGTAAACCCCCAAATTTTAAAAACCCCCCCTTGGCCCCTTTCCCCCCCCTTTTTGGGTTTGGGTTTTTTTTTTTTTCCCTTTTTTTTTTTTTTCCCTTTTCCCCCCGGCGGCCGGGGGGCCCCCCCCTTTTTTTCCTTTTAAAAAAATAACATTCTTGATCGAGCTTGGGTTTTTTTTCCTTCCATTTTGGGGGCCTTTTTAAAAAAAAAGTAAAGGAAAAAAGGGTTCCAAGTTGTTACCTCCCTTTTTTTTTTTACCTTTTTTTGGCCTTTAAAAGGTTGAGCTGAATCTGTTTCCCCCCAAAAAACCCCCGGCTCACAAAGGGGGGGAAAAGGGGGAAAAAAATTTGATTGCTTGGCGATAGAATACAAGTTCCCCCAAAAAAAGGGTTTAAACCCCCAAAAAAAATTTTCGGGGAAACCCAGGGGGTTTGGCCCCCCTTTGGGTTTTCAAATTTGGTCCTCCAAAAAAAAAACAAATTTTTAAAAACCCCCAAACCTTTTCCGGGCCAAAAGGGGGGGGTTTCCCCCCCAAATCCAAAAAAAAAAAAGGGGGGGAAAAAAAAAATTTTTAAACCCCTTAAAAATTTGGGGGGGGGCCCCTAAAGGGGGGGTTTCCCCCCAAAATTTCAAAAAATTTTTCCTTTAAAAAAAAACAAAAAAAAAGGGGGGGGGAAAATTTAAAAAAAAATTTCCCCCTTTAAAAAAAAAAAAAAATTTTAAAAAACCGGGGAAAATTTGGGAAAACCAAAAGGGGTTTAGGGGGGCCCATAAAATTTAAACCCGCGCACCTTCATCTACTCCATCATAAGGCCTGCTGGCGTATAGCTTCCTTGGCCCCATGGTTCCTCCGGGACATGATGGGTAAAGGGAGGGGGGGGCCCCGGGTTGGGTTGGGGGGAAAAAAGGGAAAGGGGGAGAAACCGGGGGGGGGGGGAAAAAAAAAAAATTTTTGGGCCCGGGGGCCTTGGTTCTAAAATTTTGGGGGTACCTTCTTTGGGGCCCCCTCCTTGGGCCTTCCCCCCCCAAAGGGGTTTTTTGGGCGGAATTTTAAAATTTTGGGGGGAAAACCCCCCCTTTTTGGTAAAAAAAAAAAAGGGAAAAGGGGTTTTGGGGGGCCTTTTTTTCCTTATTTCTTCCTTTTAAATGGAACCCGGGTTTTAAATTTTTTGGGAAAAAATGAAAAAAATTTAAAAACCAAAAGGCCCAAAAAAGGAAAAAAATTTAACCAAGGGGGGCCCCTTTATTTTCGGCCCGGTTTTTTTTTTGGGGGGGCCCCCCCTTTTCGGTGGAGGGGGGCCCCTTTTTCCCCCCCCCCAAAACCGGGGGGCCTTTGGTAATCTTCACACAACCCATGTAATACATAAGGAAAGAGATACATAGTTGGCTTACAATCGCCACTTCACACAATACATGAGTAAAGCATTACATCATACAGATACAATCAAGGTCCGACTACGGAACCAAAATAAAAGAAGACTACCCCAAATGCTACAGATCCCGATCGTCCCAACTGGCTCCACTCTTGATCAACTGAAACGAAACAACACAATGAACAAGATCTTCATCGAGCCCTCCTTGAGCTCGGGTGCGTCACACTGCGGTTTCATCGGCACTGCAAACTGGTTTTGGAAGTATCATGAGTCACGGGGACTCAGCAATCTCATACCCGCGAGATCAAGACTATTTAAGCTTAAAGGTAGGACAGGGTAGTGAGGTGGAGCTGCAGCAAGCGACTAGCATATATGGTGGCTACCATACGCAAAAGAGAGCGAGAAGAGGAGGCAAAAGCACGGTCGTGAAGCTAGTAGCGATCAAGAAGTGATCCTGAAACTACTTACGTCAAACATAACTCCAACACCGTGTTCACTTCCCGGACTCCGCCGAGAAGAGACCATCACGGTTACACACGCGGTTGGTGTATTTTAATTAAGGTCAAATTCGGGTTTTCTACAACCGGACATTAACAAATTCCCATCTGCCTCATAACTGCGGGCACGGCTTTCGAAAGATAATACCCTGCAGGGGTGTCCCAACTTAGCCCATTATAAGCTCTCACGGTCAACGAAGGATATTCCTTCTACCGGGAAGACCCGATCAGTCTCGGAATCCCGGACTACAAGACATCTCGACAATGGTGAAACAAGACCAGCAAGACCACCCGTTGTGCCGACAAATCCCGATAGGAGCTGCACATATCTCGTTCTCAGGGCACACCGGATAAGCTAAGCGTACAGGTACCGACGTAATCCAAGTTGCCAAGGAATGGTCCCGCACGGTGCTCTAGTTTGGACCAACACTCGAGGAGCACCGCCCGGGGGTAAAATAAAGATGACCCTTGAGTCTGCAGAACCCAAGGGAAAAAGGCTTAGGTGGCAAATGGTAAAACCAAGGTTGGACCTTGCTGGAGGAGTCTTATTCAAAGCAAACTGTCAAGGGGGTCCCATAAATCACCCAACCATGTAAGGAACGCAAAATCAAGGAACATAACACCGATATGACGGAAACTAGGGCGGCAAGAGTGGAACAAAACACCAGGCATAAGGCCGATCCTTCCACCCTTTACCAAGTATATAGATGCATTAATTAAATAAGATATATTGTAATATCCCAACAAGTAAACATGTTCCAACAAGGAACAACATCTCCATGTTCCAACAAGGAACAAACTTCATCTTCACCTGCAACTAACAACGCTATAAGAGGGCTGAGCAAAGCGGTAACATAGCCAAACAACGGTTTGCTAGGAAAGGATGGTTAGAGGCTTGACATGGCAACATGGGAGGCATGACATAGCAAGTGGTAGGCATCGTAGCATAGGCATAGCAAAAGAGCGAGCATCTAGCAAGCAAAGATAGAAGTGATTTCGAGGGTATGGTCATCTTGCACGAGATCCCGCAAGGAAGAAGAACGAATCCATGAAGAAGACAAGCGGACGTGGTCGAACGAATCCTCACAACTCCGGAAGGAAACCGCTAGCGAGAGAAGCAAACAACATGGTAAACACACAAGCATAAACATGTCATGATGCAAAAACAAGTATGATGCACAAACAAGTATGATGCATGTCCGGTTTAATGAGGCATGGCATGGCAATATGCACAAACAACACTACAAGTTAAGTGGAGCTCAATATGCAACGAGTTGCATATTGATAAACACCACATCAATTATTTAGTTCTCTCTCGGTTATGTACCCAACAATGTTAAATATTGGTTAACATGGCAAGTGGTGAAGCATAATTAAACTACCTATTTAGGCAAGTTTAAATGAGGCCGGAACAACTAACAACAATTCCAGAAAAACCCCATATGCATATTTTAAGGTTTGGTACTGTTCTGCCCTATAACATATTTTAGAGTGGTTAAACATGCAAAGTAATGCTACCATGTTAATCTATGCATTTTTCTACCCCATTTACATATATAATTTATTAAAATTGGAGCTACGGTTATTTAGTTATGAAATAAATAATTTTAGCATGGCATTTACGCAAACTTAATCAAACAGCATTTTAAACATTTTAAACATGGATGAAAGTGGCATATAATTAATCTACACAAAATTATAAGCATTTTACATGTTTAAATCATTTTAATATGATGCACAGTTATTTACTTGTGAGCAAATTAAAATAATGGCATCCTCCTGTAATTATGCATGCACTGGATAAATGGAAAAAAATCGCACGGACTGGGAAAAAAACGCTACACGGGCTGAATCTGGATCTGGCAAGGGTTGCTCACATTGGGCTAGGCCCAGTTCGGTGGAGGAGGCAGGGAGGCCGGATCTGGCTCGGGCCGGCTTGAGCTTGGATCGAATGAGGGGAGGGGGCGCGGTCAACGCTCGAAGCAGAGGCAGGGGCGTCCTCCTCCTGCTCGATGCAGAAGCCGAGGAAGAAGGCGCGGCGGTGCAGAAGCTTGGCGGACGGAGGCGAGCGGCGCTGGGCGTCAGGAGGTCGGGGACGGCTTGGGGATGTGCTCCTTTGAAGAAATTCAGGGAGCAAGAGAGTTCAGAGAGGGGAGACAGGGAGAAAAAGCAGAACAGGAGAAGAGGAAACAGGCACGGCGACATGACCTGCGGGTGCTGCCATCGGAAGAACTCCGGTGGGGCTCGCTGGAGTCGAGGAGGATGGGATCCAGTGGCGGCTCCTCCAGAATCGGGCGGCGCGAGAAGCATGACGACGACGGCTTGGGACGGAGGACCCGGTCGAGGCAGGGGGTACGTTGCAGAGAAAGCATGGAGGCATCGACGTCGTCTCCCTCGCGGATGCAGGCGCGCGACGGTGCAGACCTCGTCGGACACGGAGGATGGAGCTGCATCAAGGCAGAAGAAGGCCCCGGGCGGCCATGGGGTTCGTCCATGGAGGTCCCCTGGTGATTGCCGACGGCGGCGCCAGTCGTCGGACGGTGAGGCGAGGAGGAGACCAGGGACGATGTGCTCGGGAGGTGGAGGCATAGATCGAGCAAGAGCTCGCTTGGAACGAGCGCCGGGCGGAGGGAGATCGGTGCTGGTTGGTTCAAACGCGGGTGGACTCAGTGGATTTGGATCGGGGCAAGGTGGAGGCTGCCGGTTGGGGATGGATCGACGGGACTGGGTGGCAGGGGAGATTGAGGAAGGATGAGGCTGCGGCTGGTTGGTCCGGTGAAGAAAACGAGGGGGGATTTTGAATCGGGAGGATCCCGATGAGAGAGTGGCGGCGGCCGAAAGGGAATGATGGGACAGGCCCCTAGGATCTAGGGGTAGACTGATATTTATATCAGATGAATTTAGGTTAGGGGATACCTCATCCCTACGATCGTAATCGAACAACGGAGAAAAAATAGGTTAGGTAGCCTAAATAAGAAAACGGAGATATTTTATAGATGTTTGGGGATGATCCGGATCCAACGGTCATGACTGCTCGAGTTGGGTCTGTGAAGTTTTGTACACGCACGCAAAGGGGGGTTAGGCCGACACGGACAAGAGGGAAGCGGAAAAAAACCCGATGGTCTGAAACGGTCAACGACGAGCGAAAGCAAGTTTTATGAAAACCATGTGGATGCAATGCGCATGATGCCATGATGAAATGCAATAACAACAAAATAAAACACACGACGGTTACGCAAAACATGGAAGGCGTCTGGAGCGTCGGTCTCGGGGCGTTACAACACTCCACCACTACAAGAGGATCTCGTCCCGAGATCTAGGATGGCACCGAGGGAAAAGAAAGAGGAAGAGAAGAGGTAAAATAAAGTCGCTTCTTTGACAAACGAGTGAAACCACGAAACTTGAGAGGTTGAACAAAGTGAAAGAAAGGATACAATGAAGATGAACGAGATTGCAAACATTCCGTTAACAAAGAGGAACAAGGAACATTACAAGAACCTTGTAGGTTGAACGGCCTAAGAAAAAGGATTACCATGGATGAGTACTACATGCAAGTACTCCGGTTGAAACGAGATGCAAAAACTTGACAGAATGGGAAGAAGTTGAAAAGAGGGCACGACACTCCGGTTAAATGTATAAGCACGAAAAGAACACGATCCTCACAACTTGATATGATGATAGAAGAGAGCAACATCACAAAGCCTCCGGAAGAAAAGAAAGAATGGAATGAAAAACTAGATGGTTGGAAAGAAAAGAACGGAGAAGATAATAGTAACTTCTACCACAATTGAACTTGGAAAGTATCCTTGCAAAGAAGGTTAGAGCAGAGTTGTTGGAAAACCAACAACGAAAAGAATAAGCTTGTAGTGGGCTTATGGAAACATCTCAACATTATGAGGTGACAAACGGCCACTAAAGAAAGCTATTGATTTGAGTGAGAGCACCAAGGCGATGAAAAACTTCTTTCACCAAGAGGATAGGAGAAAACTTGGATCATAGATAAGCACCATAATAGCAACATTCCTTAGGGAAAGCTTTAGGTGAAATATAACCCAAGACAACTCCAATGAAGAGATTGATGGATTTAAAATACCTCATTCTTGACAACATGTGAATCATGAAGCACGAAGGGAAGTTGTCAAGAATGACATAACACCACCTCAAAAGATAATGATAGAAAGAATTGCACTTTGGAATGCAAGATGAAGAATGCTTGAACTCCTCAAAACAAAACATGTGTTGAACACCATGTTTATTTTAGAGTATAGCTTGGCGGATCATAACTCCGAGATAAATCTTGAAGAACAATTGAAGAATGAAAAGAATCCTTGACGAACCATCATGTAGAGCCTCCATGAAGAACTCCGGTAAACAAAAGGGTGATAGAAAGAAAGAGAAGTTGACAACACAAGGTGAAGCCTTGCAGTGATAAGATGAAGCTTTGAAATGATATAACCGAGAAAACTTTGAACTCCGGAAAGAAAGATGAGCAAATGAAATAAAGAATTTTGATGAACCTCCGAAATAAGGAGTTGAATTTACTCGATGGAACAAGAGTAAGAATTACATTATGCTGATCCTTCACCAATTAAATTGATGGCAAGCAATGGATTTGGCATACTACTTATTCTCGTGGAGAGGATTAAGATAGATATGGCGCAAACTTGGGAAGGTCTTCAACAATCCGCCGGTAGGATTCGGGAAGACGAATGAATCTATATAATAACGAAGGAAGAGAACTCTTGAACGAACCACCGTAAGAATTGAAAATGAAAGTAGCAAAGGCACAATTCACCGTGAAGAATTAGAAAAAGAATAAAGATGCTTGACAGAATTTAGATACATTAGAACGAAGAGATCATGAACTGATTAGAGAATACTTGAATGATGCACCGGTAAGATTTGGAGAACGAGAGCTGAAAGCTGGAATGAATAATTCTGAGATGATGGGCTCCGAAGAATCAAACTGAAAAGACTCCTGAATTGCTCCGGATGGGTGAAAAGAATTCTCACAATCAAAACAATTATGAGGATGGCACGAAGCTAGAACCATGAATCTTGAAGAGAATGGAGCAAGATTTAAGAGAAACTCTTCTTCAGTCTTCAAATGTTGAGAATGACGATGAGAAACACCACCATGAATTGTTGAGATACTCCGGGATGAAAATTAGAAAGGTTGAGCTAACAATGAAAATAATTTGAAAGATCTTGGAGAAAAGCATTTGACTGATGATAAATCATTCTTACGTCAAACTTTGCAATGAATTTGGGAATAGGGCCGGGAAAATTAGAAGAGTCAGGTAAGATCCTGGAAAAAGACCTGTGGGTTAGGGCCCATTCAAAAGAAACACCGTTGAACGATTGCTTGAAAAGAGAGATTGCACCGGTTGAATTAAATGGCTCAAAAGGGATAACAACTACGAGAAATCTTGCACGGATTAGGAATGAAAACACGAATCTTCTGAGATAATCTTTAGCACTCCGGAAACAAATGAATAACAAGAAGTGGAAAATTAAGAGGTGCACCGGCATGAGAAAACATTTCAAACGGGGAAAAGGATATGATCGACAAAGCTTGAATTGATTCCACCGGGGAAGATAAGAGAACAAAGGATGATAAACTTGGAGCTTCCTTTAGCATCTTAATCACCGGATAAGAGCATTGAGGAAAAGAATGAAGAGACTTCACATCCATACGATGGATATTTGATTAAGAAATCTGAGTCCTTGAAGAAAAGGGTGGGAGGGCGGGAAAACAAAACAACTTGGGTCGGATGAAACGAACACCGTTGAGAAAAAAAAACTTAGAATTGATCTTGCGAATGTTGCAATGATCGGATTTACTTGGAGAGAAGCACACGGTTGGAAAGGATTGAAAAGACGACCTTGATGAACAAGAAGGATTAGCATCCACATAGAAATATGAGAACGCCGTTTAGAATAAGGTATGGAATCAACACTTGGCATTGAAGCAACTTGAATACCACAAAAACAAAACAAAAACAAAGGATTTGGCTTATGGAATAAGCGGAAACAAACATATGATAGATCCCATATCGTATCATGTGTACATTGGAAAGATATCCTACTGAAATACTTGAATTCCCACTTATAAACTCCCGAAACTTTCTGGTTACGCAATCAGGTGTTGGGGATACAGGGGACACAAAATATATCACCCAAACTAACAATACCTAGATCCAGCTGTATCCATCCTTCAACACATAACCAAGAAACCTTCGAAAATCGTTTACCTCAACCTTCGAAAAGCATCCGTTATACGAGTTATGGCAATACTCCCGAACTCGCCCCAGTACTAGGTTATCGAGGTTATCTCACCAACAACTGCATAAAAGAGATTTTCAATGTCGGCAAAGCTCAGGTATTCCAGAACTGCAACGATAAAATTGTGACGACAACACCTCGGAGCTCAACTCCCCGGGACACTGCCACAACCCCTAAATGTCAGGAGGCACCAAGAACAATGTTCTCATCACAAAACCATCGGAACGATTCCAAGATACCAGCGTGATCCTAAAAAAATTTAGTGAAATTTGAGGAGGAAGAGTCAAAACTTCTCGTCGGAGACCTCACCAGAGCGACGAAGGACCGAGGAGTAAAAAGAATCCTACTCTCCGATATATAATCCTAAGACTCAAAACATTTTGTTCTAGACTCAACAACGCCAAACAATCAATCGGGGGCTCCTAAGTCGGGATGGCTCGATTACCAACTTGTAGCGCCTCGATGCGGCTATATCTCCCACGTGTCGAAGCACGACTTAGAGGCATAACCGCATTGAAAGCAATGTCGCAAGTGAGGTAATCTTCACACAACCCATGTAATACATAAGGAAAGAGATACATAGTTGGCTTACAATCGCCACTTCACACAATACATGAGTAAAGCATTACATCATACAGATACAATCAAGGTCCGACTCACGGAACCAAAATAAAAGAAGACTACCCCAAATGCTACAGATCCCGATCGTCCCAACTGGCTCCACTCTTGATCAACTGAAGCGAAACAACACAATGAACAAGATCTTCATCGAGCCCTCCTTGAGCTCGGTCGTCACCTGCACGGTTTCATCGGCACACCAAACTGGTTTTGGAAGTATCTGTGAGTCACGGGACTCAGCAATCTCATACCATGAGATCAAGACTATCTAAGCTTAAAGGTAGGACAGGGTAGTGAGGTGGAGCTGCAGCAAGCGACTAGCATATATGGTGGCTACCATACGCAAAAGAGAGCGAGAAGAGGAGGCAAAAGCACGGTCGTGAAGCTAGTAGCGATCAAGAAGTGATCCCAAACTACTTACGTCAAACATAACTCCAACACGTGTTCACTTCCGGACTCCGCGAGAAGAGACCATCACGTTACACACGCGTTGGTGTATTTTAATTAAGGTCAAATTCGGGTTTTCTACAACCGACATTAACAAATTCCCATCTGCCTCATAACTGCGGGCACGGCTTTGAAAGATAATACCTGCAGGGTGTCCCAACTTAGCCCATTATAAGCTCTCACGGTCAACGAAGGATATTCCTTCTACCGGAAGACCCGATCGATCTCGAATCCCGGACTACAAGACATCTCGACAATGGTGAAACAAGACCAGCAAGACCACCCGTTGTGCCGACAAATCCCGATAGGAGCTGCACATATCTCGTTCTCGTGGCACACCGGATAAGCTAAGCGTCACAGTACCGGCGTAATCCAAGTTGCCAAGGAATGGTCCCAAGACGGTGCTCTAGTTTGGACCAACACTCGAGGAGCACCGCCCGGGGGGTAAAATAAAGATGACCCTTGAGTCTGCAGAACCCAAGGGAAAAAGGCTTAGGTGGCAAATGGTAAAACCAAGGTTGGACCTTCTTTGGAGGAGTCTTATTCAAAGCAAACTGTCAAGGGGTCCCATAAATCACCCAACCATGTAAGGAACGCAAAATCAAGGAACATAACACCGATATGACGGAAACTAGGGCGGCAAGAGTGGAACAAAACACCAGGCATAAGGCCGAGCCTTCCACCCTTTACCAAGTATATAGATGCATTAATTAAATAAGATATATTGTAATATCCCAACAAGTAAACATGTTCCAACAAGGAACAACATCTCCATGTTCCAACAAGGAACAAACTTCATCTTCACCTGCAACTAACAACGCTATAAGAGGGGCTGAGCAAAGCGGTAACATAGCCAAACAACGGTTTGCTAGGAAAGGATGGTTAGAGGCTTGACATGGCAACATGGGAGGCATGACATAGCAAGTGGTAGGCATCGTAGCATAGGCATAGCAAAAGAGCGAGCATCTAGCAAGCAAAGATAGAAGTGATTTCGAGGGTATGGTCATCTTGCCTGAGATCCCGCAAGGAAGAAGAACGAATCCATGAAGAAGACAAACGGACGTAGTCGAACGAATCCTCACAACTCCGGAAGGAAACCGAAGCTAGCGAGAGAAGCAAACAACATGGTAAACACACAAGCATAAACATGTCATGATGCACAAACAAGTATGATGCACAAACAAGTATGATGCATGTCCGGTTTAATGAGGCATGGCATGGCAATATGCACAAACAACACTACAAGTTAAGTGGAGCTCAATATGCAACGAGTTGCATATTGACGAAACACCACATCAATTATTTAGTTCTCTCTCGGTTATGTACCCAACAATGTTAAATATTGGTTAACATGGCAAGTGGTGAAGCATAATTAAACTACCTATTTAGGCAAGTTTAAATGAGGCCGGAACAACTAACAACAATTCCGGAAAAACCCCATATGCATATTTTAAGGTTTGGTACTGTTCTGCCCTATAACATATTTTAGAGTGGTTAAACATGCAAAGTAATGCTACCATGTTAATCTATGCATTTTCTACCCCATTTACATATATAATTTATTAAAATTGGAGCTACGGTTATTTAGTTATGAAATAAATAATTTTAGCATGGCATTTACGCAAACTTAATCAAACAGCATTTTAAACATTTTAAACATGGATGAAAGTGGCATATAATTAATCTACACAAAATTATAAGCATTTTACATGTTTAAATCATTTTAATATGATGCACAGTTATTTACTTGTGAGCAAATTAAAATAATGGCATCCTCCTGTAATTATGCATGCACTGGATAAATGGAAAAAAATCGCACGGACTGGGAAAAAAACGCTACACGGGCTGAATCTGGATCTGGCAAGGGTTGCTCACATTGGGCTATTCCCAGTTCGGTGGAGGAGGCAGGGAGGCCGGATCTGGCTCGGGCAGGCTTGAGCTTGGATCGAATGAGGGCTCGGACAAAGGTTTGGAAACAAGCCGCAAAGGGACCACGGGGGGAAAAAACCCGATGGGAAGGGCTACAAACAATTTTTGGGAAAACCGGGATAAGGCTAAGCCGTGAAATGCTAAAAATCCCAAGTTGCCAAGGAAAGGGTCCCTTCGGTCTGGGTTTACCAACCACTCGAGGAGGAGCAGGGCCGGGGGAAAAAAAGAAGAGGTTGCGAAACCCAATGGAAAAAAACTTAAGGTTGGCAAATGGAAAAAAGGTTGGGTTTTGGAGGAGATTGAAACAATTGTTCAAGGGGCCCAAAAATTACCCAAAACCTTGTAGGGAACCCAAAAAATTCCAAGGAACATAAACCGGGAAAATGAAAAACTTAAGTGGGAAGAAGTTGGAAAAAAAACCCGGGATAAGGCCGAAAGCCTTCCCACCCTTTAAAGATATAGAAGCAAATTAAAAAAAAAAAGAATAATAAAAGTAAAAAAGAAAAGAAAAAATCTTTTCCAACAAGGAACAAATTATCCTTCCTTGCAAAAAGGTTAAAGAGGGTTGGAAAAGCGGAAAAGAAAAAGGTTTGGGCTTAGGAAAATTTTAGAGGTTGACAAGGGCCCAAAAACATTGGGAGGCCCAAATGAAAACCTTTACCAAGGGTAGGGAAATTGGACATAGGATAAGCCCAAAAGCAACATTCCTTAGGAAAGCAAAATAAAAGGAAATTTCCGAAGGGTTATGGATTTAAAATCCCATTTGGAAAAAGGAATCCATGAAGAAGAAAGGGAAGTTGGTCAAGGAATCCTCACCTCGGAAGAAAGAAGCCTTTAAGCGAGAAGAAGGCCCAAAAAAACATGGTTAAACACCAAGATTTAAAAATGCTTGGCACAAACCAAGTAAATTTGAAGAACAAAAAGAATGAAAGAAGTCCTTTAAAATGAGGCCCATGGAATGGCAAATATAAAAAAACAACACAAGGTTAAGTTGGGGTAAAATGAAGGTTTGAAATATTAAGAAAACTTTCCAAAATCAAATTAAAATTTTAGCCTCCTGGTTAATTTTAAACAAATGTTAAATTATTGGTTTAACCAATTAAATTGGTGGAAGCAATAATTAAATACCTTATTTGGGAAGGTTTAAATGAAGGCGGGAAAACCTTAACAACCCAATTCAAAAAATAATCATATTTTAAGGGGAACTTTGGCCCATAAAATTTTAAAGTGGAAAACAATTCAAAGAATTAAAAGTTAAAATCTTGCAAATTTTTTACCCATTTAACAAAATATAATTTATTAAAAATTGGACACGGTTAAATTTAGGAAATGAAATAAAATAATTTTAGGAATGGGCTTCCAAAATTAATAAAAGCCGAATTTTTAAAAAATTTTAAAACAATTATGAAAGTGGCTAAAATTAATCTTAACAAAATTTAAAGCCTTTTTAATTTTAAATTTTTAAATGATGCCCACCGAATTTTTACTTGGGAGAAAATTAAAATTGGCAACCCTTGTAATTTGAAAACCTTTGGGAAAAATTTGGAAAAAAATTCTTCGAAATTTGAAAAAAAGAAGGTAATTAAATCAAAAGGTTTTCAAAATTGGCAAGGCCCGGGTTTGGAAAACACGGAAATCCTTCGGGCAGCCTTGAGCTTGGAATCGAATGGAAAAAGAGGGCCGGTGGCCTTTCAAGCGGGAAAGGGTTTCCAAACCGTTGAAGCGGGAAGAAAGGAGCGGTGGAAAACTTGGGAGGCCCTTTGGCCTTCGAAATCCCGGGGGCTTGAGGAATGGGCTTCCTTTGAAGGAAATTTAAGAAAGAGTTTGAAGAAAAGGGGGAGGGGGAAAAAAAACAAGGGCGGGGCGAACCCGGGTTGAGGAAAAAACTTGGTTGGGTCCTTGGCGAAGGTTGGGAATGATCGGTTTCCTTGGAACAGCGGGGAAAGGATTGGAAAGGCGGCCTTGGGAACGGAAGGAAGGTCCACAAGAAAAGGCCGTTTAGAAAAGGATGGAAAAGGCATTGGCCTTGTTCCCCAAACGGATTTGGGTTGCGGTAACCCGGGAACCAAACAATTAAGTGATCCAAACGAAAAGGAAAGGGCCCTGGGTTCTTGGAATTCCCCTTATTAAACCCCAAATTTCGGCGCTTGATGTCAGGGTTGGGACGAAAAAACCCAAAACAATTGTCCAGGTGGACCAATTTCAAACAAAGAAACCCTTAAAGACCTCCCGGAAAAGATCCGGGTTTTGGTTTGGTTCGGGCAAGGTTTGGGACTCCCCTGGATTTTAATGGGGCAAAGGTTGGGACGCGGTTTGGGGAAATGGGAATCCCGGGAAAAACCCTTGGCGGGGGACCGAAAAGGATAAAACCTCGGCGGTTGGTCCCCGTGAAAAAAAATTTTGAAATTTGGGAGGAAGATAAAATTCCGCGGGGAATAGGGAAGGCCCAAGGGATTAGGGGTAAAAAATTTATTCCGGATAAATTTAATTAAGGATAAACCCATTTTGTTCTAATCAACAACGGAAAAAAATAAGGAGGGTCCTAAATGAAAGGGAGGTATTTTAAATAGGTGTTTGGGATTCCCGGATTAAAGGCATAACCGCTTGAAAGTTAGCGTGAAATTTAAAACCATTAAACCAAAGGGGTTAGGGCCCGACCACACAAAAGGGAAAAAACCCATTGGGAAACGGTCCACCGAAAAAAATTTAAAAGAAAACCCCAAATGTATGCAATCCCGATGCCCAATGGTCCAATTCCAACAATAAAAACAACCAAATTGCAAAACCATGGAAGGCCCTCCTTGGCTGGGTCTCCCGGGCGGTTTACCACTCAAAGGTTTTGAAGATCTAATGGCACCGGGGAAAAAAAGAGGAAAAGAAGGTAAAATAAAGGGTCGCTTCGCAAAGGTGGAAACCACGAAAAAGGAGAAGGGGAAAAAGGTGAAAGAAAGGATCAAGAAGTGAACAAATTGCAAACATTCCGTTAACCCGGGAAAAGGAACCATTCAAGAACCTTGAGGTTGGGGTTTTAAAAAAAGGGTTTTCCAAGGAATTAACAAATTCTCCTTTTGAAAGGGGAGCCCAAAACTTACGGAAGGGAAGAATTGGAAAAAGGGCCAAGACACTCGGAAATGGTAAAAAGCCGAAAAGAACCACCGTTTAAAACCCTTGATATTGTTTGGGCAACACCCAAAGCCTTTCGGAAAAAAGGAAAGGAATGGGGAATTTGGAAAAACTAGAAGGTTGGGGGAAAAAAAGAGCCCGGAGAAAGGAAAAAAGAAACTTTCTTAAAACCAATTGGAACCTTGGAAAGATCCTTTTCAAAGAAAGGTTAAGGGTTTTAAAACCCAACCAAGAAAAGAATAAAATTTAAGGGGCATAAACCATTCAAATTAGAGGGGACAAGGGACAAAAAAACAGGATTTAAGGGAAGCCCCAAGGGATAAAATTCTTTAAAAATAAGAAAATTGGAATCCCAAAAGTAAACACCAAAAGGAACATTCCTTTAAAGGGAAAACTTTATTTAACCCAAAACAATAATTAAAGAGGGTTGAGGGTTTAAAAAACCTTTCTTGGAAAATGGAACTTGAAGGCCAAAGGGAAGGTTGCAAGAATGGACATCACCTCAAAAATTAATGAATAGAAAGGAATTGGCACTTTGGAATCCCAAGAAGAAGAACGAATCCTAAAAAAAACATGGTTGAAACCTTTAAATTTAAAAAGCAAGCGGAAAACCAAAAACTTGGAAAACAAAAGAATAAAAGTCCTTGACAAACAAGTAGAGCCCCAAGAAGAACTTCCGGTTTAAAAAGGGTGGATGGAAAAAAAAACAACACAAGGTGGAAGCCTTGGCGTTGATAAATGGAACTTTTTGGTTATGAAAAATTTAAAATTTGGAAAGGAAAGGGTGAAGCAAATTAAATAAAGGAATTTTGGAGGAACCTCCCGAAAAATAAGGAATTTTAATTTTACTTTCGATAACAAAGAGGGTTAAAAGAAATTACCATTTAATCTTGATTTTCACCCCAATTTAAATTAATTTAAAAATTTGGCTACTTATTTATTTGTAAAAATTTTAAGATAGATTTATAAACTTAATCCAAACAATTTTAAAATTTTAAACGGAATGAAATCATATAATTAACAAAAAAATTTAAGCAACCAGTTTAAAATTTTAAAATGAAAGTAGCAAAAAAAGGCACCCAATTTCAACCGGTAAAGGAAAAAAAAAGGAAAAAAAGGTGTTGGGAA
Source organism: Aegilops longissima (assembly GCA_021605205.1). Taxonomy (NCBI): domain Eukaryota; kingdom Viridiplantae; phylum Streptophyta; class Magnoliopsida; order Poales; family Poaceae; genus Aegilops; species Aegilops longissima. The sequence goes on from CM038681.1 coordinate 153,693,600, forward strand.
AAAATTTAGTAATTAAGACGAAGGGGTTTCCCATTGAACTATTAGGGAAACGGTAGCCCGGAAAGGATTTTGGAAGAAAGCGAGGCGGAAAGGGTGGAAGGGAAAAATTAGAGAGGAGGGCCGGGAAAAAAACGAAAAAGGACCTCGGTTTGCTCCCGGAATGGGGGTGGAAAAGGAATTCCTCCTCAAACCAATTTGAGGATGGCACGGAAGCCCAGAACCCCTGAATCTTGGGAGAATTGGAGCAAGGTTTGGAAATCTTTTCAGTCCTTTAAAGTTGAGGAATGGATGAAACAACCTGGAAGGTTGAAGGATTTCTCCGGATGAAAATTTAAGAAAGGGTTGGCCAAAAGGAAAAATTTTAAAGGGGGGGGGGTTTTTTTTTTTTTCCCCAAAAAAAAAAGGGGGGGGGAAAAAAAAAAAAAAAAAAGGGGAAAAAAAACAAAAGGGAATTTTGGAAAAAAAATTTTTTTTAAAAAAAAAAAAGGGAAACAATTACGGAAAAAATTTAAAAAAAAAAAAACCAAAAAAAATCCCCCCCCCCAAATAATAAAAGGGAAAAAAAAAAAAACCCCGGAAACCCCCTTTTTGGGCCCGGGGGAAAAAACCCCCGGGGGGACCACGGGAAAAAAAACCCGGAGATAAATTTTCCCGGGGGTTTAATAGGGGGGAAAAGGGAAAAATTTTAAAAAAAAAAGGGGAAAAAAGGGGGAAAAAAGGGGGGGGGGCCAAAAAAGGGGGTTTTAAAAAACCCAACCCGGGGGGGCCTTAATTTTAAAGGGATTTTTAAGGAACCCCTTTTGGGGAAAAAAAAACCCCCCCCCAAAAAAAAAAAACCAAAATTAAAACCCTTTTTTGGGGGAAAAATTTTGGGAAAAAAACCCAAAAACCAAAAACCCAAAAAAAAAAGGGCGGGGTTTAAAAAAAAAAATTTTTGGGGGAAAAAATTCAAATTTTTTTAAAAAAAAATTTTTTTTTTTCCCAAAAATTTTTGGGGGGGTTAAAAAAGGGTTTAAACCCAAAAAAAACCCCTTTTTTCCAAACCCCCCAAAAAAATTTTGAAAATTTTTCCCCCTTAAAACCCCCTTTTAAAAAAAAAAATTTAAAAAACCCAAAAAAAAAAATTTTTACCCCAAAAAAAAAAATTTTTAAAAATTTTAAAAACCCAAATAAAAAAGGGGGAAAAAATTTTTAAAAAAATTTTCCCAACCCCCCCCAAAAAAAAGGGGGGGGAAAAGAAAAATTTTGAAAAAAAGGGGTTAAATCCCCTTAAAAAAAAAATTTGGAAAAACCCAAAAAACCCCAACCCCAAAAAGGGGAAAAATTTTTTAAAACCGGAAAAATTTTGGGGGAAAATTAAAAAGGCCCAAAAAAAGGGGGGGTTTTCCAAAAAACCCCCCGGGGTTTTTTAAAAACAAGAATTAAAAAAAATTTTGGGTTTTAAAGGAAACCCAAAAAAAAAAAAAAATTAAATTTTAAAAAAAAAAAAATTTTTTTTTTTAAAAAAAAAAAAAAAAAATTAAACCCCAAATTTGGCCAAAAATGGGAAAACCCCAAAAAAAACCCCCCAAATTTTTTTTGGGGGGGAAAAAAAAAAAAAAAGGCCCCCCTTTAAAAAATTTTTTTCCCCCAAAATTTTTAAAATTTATTAAAAACAAATTTAAGGGAAAAAAAATTTTTGGGCCTTTAAAAAAGGGGTTTAAAATTTAAAAAAAAAAATTTCTAACCAAAAAAAAACAAAAAAAAAAAATTTTTTTTAAAAAAAAAAAATTTCCCAAAAAATTTAAAAAAAAAAGGGGGCCCCCGGGCTTTGGGAAAACCCCCAAATTTTTTTTTAAAAGGGGGGGGCCGGGGGGGGGGGGCCCCCTTAAAACGGGGGCCCCCAAAAAAAAGGGGGGGAAAAAAAAAAGGGGGGGGGGGGGTTTTAAAAAAAGGGGGGGAAGGGGAAGGGGGAAAAACCCGGCCTTTTTGGGGGGCCCAATGGGGGGGGCCCCAAAAATTTGGCCCCGGGAAAAACCAAAGGGTTTGGGGGAAAAAAACCCCCGGGAAAACCGGGAAAACCGGGGAAACCCTTTTTTTGGAAAACCCGGGGGAAGGGGGGGGAAAAAAGGGAAACCCCGGGGGGAAAAAAAGGGTTTTCCCCAAAAAAAAGGGGGGGGGGGGGTTTTTTTTAAAGGGGAAAGGGGGTTTCCCCCAGGGGGGGGAAAAATTCCCCCGGGGGGGGGGCCCCAAAAGGGCCAAAACCGGGGGGGGTTTTTTCCAAGGGGGAAAAAATTTTTGGGGAAAAAGGGGGAATTTTGGGGGAAAAAACCCCAAGGAAAAAATTAAAAAGGGGGAACAAATTTTAATCCCCAAAAAAAACCCAAAAGGGGGGAAAAAAAAAAATTTCCCCCAAAAAAAAAATTTTTTTGGGGGGGGTTTTTGGGAATTGAAATTTTTTTCCCCCTTAAATTCCCCGGGAAAAGGGCCCCAAAAAAAAAGGGGGGGGGTTTTTTTTAAAAAAAAAGAAGGGAAAAAAAAAAAAAAAAAACCCCAAAGGGGGCCCCCCCGGGGGGAAGGGCCCCCAAAAAAAAAAAAAAACCAAAAAAAAAAAAAAAAAAAATTTTTAAAAACAAAAAAAATTTTTTAAAAAAAAAAATAAAAAAAAAAAAATTTTGGGGGAACAAGGTTCAAAATTTTTCCCTTTAAAAAATTTTTGGTTTTCCCTTTTTAAACAATTTAAAAAAAAGGGGGGGGGGGGCCCCAAAAAAAAAAAAAAAAATTAAAAAAAAAAACAAAACCCCAAAAAAAGAATTTTAAAATTTGGGTTGGGGGAAAAAAAAATTTTTTAAAAAAAAAAAATTCCCAAAAAAATTTTTTTAAAAAAAAAAAAAAATTTTGGGGGTTTTTTTATGAAAAAAATTTTTTTGGGGAAAAACCAAAACCCAATTTAAAATTTTTAAAAATGGGAAAAGGGAATAATTAAAAAAAAAAAAATTTTTTTTTTTTTAAAAGACCTTTAATTTTGGGTTTTTAAAAAAAAAACCCCCCAAAAGGTTTTGGAAAAAAAAAATTGGAAAATTTGAAAAACCCCCAAAAAATTGGAAAGGGGGGGGGGTTTGGGGGGAAAAAAACAATTTTAAAATTTTAAAAGGGTTCCCTTTTAAAAAGGGGCCCTTTTTTAAAAAAAAAAAAAAAAAAACCCCAAAAAGGAAACCCCCCAAAAAAAAAAAAAATTAAAAAAGTTTTGGGGGAAAAAAAAAAAAAGGGAAAGAAAGGGAAAAAAAAAAAAAATAAAAACTTGGGGGGAAAAAATTTTTTTTTTGGGGGGATTTGGCCTCCCCCAAAAAAAAAAAATTTAAAAAAAGGGGGGGGGGGGAAAAAAAGGGGAAAAACCGGAACCAGGGGGGAAACCCCCCCGGGGGGGGGAAAAGGAAAAAAGGGGAAAAAAAGGGGGGGGGGGTTTTAAACCCCGGTTTTGGGGGGGGGGTTTTCCGGGGGAGGGCCCGGGAAGGCCGGGAAAAAAAAAAAAAATTTAAAAAAGGGGGGCCTTTTAAAAAAAAAAAAAAGGGGCCTTTTAATTTTGGGGGGGGGGGAAAAAGGAAAAACCCCCGGGGGTTTTAAAAAGGGGGTTTAAAATTGGGAAAGGTTTAAAAAGGGGGAAAAAATTTTCCCGGGAAAAAGGGGAAAAATATTTTTAAAAATTTTAAGGGGGGAAAAAAAACCCCCCGGGGGGGGGGAAAAAAAAAATTAAAAGGGGGGAAAAAATTTTTAATTAAATTTTTAAAATCCGGGAAAGGTAAAAATTTTTTTTAACCCGAAAAAAAAAAAAAAGGGGGTTGGGCCCGGAAAAAAGGGGGGAAAAAACCCCAAAAAAGGGAACCCGGGGAAAAAAAAAAAAAATTGGAAAAAAAAAGGGGGAAAAAAAAAAAACCCCAAAAAAAAAATTTTTAAAAAAAGGGGTTTGGGGGGGGGGGGAAAAAAAACCCCCCAAAAAAAAAAAAAAACCCCAATTTAAAGGTTTTGGGGGAAAAAAAGGGGGGAAAAAAAAAAAAATTTTTTTTAAAAAAAAAAAGGGGGAAAAAGGTTGGAAAAAAAAAAAAAGGGAAAAAAAAAAAACCCCGGGGGGAAAAAGGAAAAAAAAAATTTTTGGGGGTTTTAAAAAAGGAAATTACCCCCAAAAAAAAAATTTCCGGTTAAAAAGGGGGAAAAAGGGGAAAAAAAAATTAAAAAAAGGGCCCCCAAAAAAAAAAAGAAACCCCCAAAAAAAAAAAAAAAAACCCCCTTCCCCGGGTTTGGGAAAAAAAAAAAAGGGAAAAAAAGGGGTTAAAGGGAAAAGGGGAAAAAATTTAAAACCCCCCCCCGGGAAAAAAAAGGGGAAAAAAATTTTAAAAAAAAACCAAAAAAAAAAAAAATTTGGGAAAAAAAAATTTAAAACCCCCAAAAAAAAGGGGGGGGGGGGCCCCCCCAAAAAAAATTTTTTGGGAAAAAAAAAACCGGGGCCCCCCAAAAAACCCCCCTTTTAAAAAAAAGGGAAAAAAAAAAAAAAATTTTTAAAAAAAACCCCATTTTAAAAAAGGGAAAAAGAAAAGGGTTTTACAAAACCCCCTTAAAAAAAAAAAAAATTTTTAAAAAGGGAAAAAAAAAAAAAAACCCAAAAAGGGGGGGTTTTTTTTTTTTAAAAAAGGGAAAAAAAAAAAATTTAAGAAAAACCCCCGGGGCCCCCTTTTGGCCCCCTTGGGGGAAAAAACCAAAGGAAAAAAAAATTTTTGGGGGTTTTGGGAAAAAAAGGGGGGAAAAAAAGGGAAAATTTGGGGGAAAAAAAGGGGAAAAAAAAAAAGGGGGAAGGGCCCCAAAAATTTTTTAAACCCCCAAAAAAAAAAAATCCCCCAAAAAAGGGAAACAATTAATTTTTTTTTTTTAAAAGGTTTGGGTTTTTAAAAAAAAAAAAAAACCCGGGAAAAATTTTAAACAAAATTTTAAAAAAAAGGGGGGAAAAAAAAAAAAAAAAAAAAGGGGGAAAAAAAAAAAAAACCCCCAAAAATTTAGGAAATTTTGGGGGGAAAACTTTAAAAAAGGGGGAAAACCCGGGGGGGGGGCTTTTAAAAAAAGGGGGGCCCCGGGGAAAAAAAAGGAAAATTTCCCCCGGAAAAGGGGGGAAAAAATTTAAAAAAAAATTTTTGGGGGGTTTAAAAAAAAAGGGTTAAAAAAATTTAAAAAAAAAAAAACCCCCCAAATTTAAAAAAGGGGAACCAAACCAAATTTTAAATCCCCAAAATTTAAAAAAAAAAAAAAATTTTTTTAAAAAAATTTAAAAAGGGGGTTAAAAAACCAAACCCCCCAAAAAAGGGAAAAGGGGGGAAAAAAAAAAAATTTAAAAAAGGGGTTGGGGGGAAAAAAAAAAAAAAAGGGGGGGTTGAAAAAAAGGGCCAAAAAAAAAGGAAAATTTTTTTTTGGGGGGAAAAAAACCTTAAGAAAAAAAGGGGGGGAAACCCCGGAAAAACCAAGAAGGGGAAAAAAAAGGGTTGGGAAAAAAAAGGAAAAAAAGGAAAAAAAAAGGGGGGAAAAAAAAGGGGAAACAAAAAATTTTTAAAAAACCCTTTGAAATTTCCCCTTTAGTTTCCCGGGAAAAAAAAGGGAAAAAAAAAACTTAATTAAATTTTTTTAAAAAGAAAAAAAACCCCAAAAAAAAAAAAGGGGGGGGGAAAAACCCCCTTTTGGGTGGGAAAAAAAAATTTTAAAAAAAAAAATTTTTTTTTTTTTTTTTTTTAAAAAAAAAGGGTTTAAAAAAAAAAAAAAAAAAAAAAATTTTAAAAAAAAATAAATTTTTTTTTTTAAAATTTGGTTTTTTTGAAAAAAAAAAAAAAAAAATTTGGGAAAAAAAAAAAATTTTGGGAAAAAACAGGCTTTAAAAAGGGGGAAAAATTCCCCCTTTTTGGGGGGGGGGGGGGGAAAAACCCCAAAAAAAAAAACCCCCCCCCCAAACCCCAAAAAACCTTTAAAAAAAAAAAAAAAGGGGGGGAAGGAAAAAGGGAAACCCCGGGAAAGGGGGGTTTCCCCGGGGGGAAAAAGGATTTTTTTGGGGGGAAAGGCCGGGGAAAATTTGGGCCAAAATTTTAACCCCCCCAACCCCCCCCAAAACGGGGGCCCAAAAAAGAAAGGGGAAAATGGGGTTAAAAAAATTTAAAATTTGGGGGGGGTTTTGGGGAAGACCCCCAAAAGGGGAAGGGGGGGGGGGCCCCCCTTTTTTTTAAAAAAAATTTTTTTTTTGGGAAAAAAAGGGGGGGGGGGGGGGAAAAAAGGGGTTTGGTCGGAAAATTTTAAAAAAACCGGGAAAGGGGGAAAAGGGGGGAAAAAAAAATTTTAATAAAAGGAAAAAAAATTTTTCCCCCTTCCAACAAAAAAAAAATTTAATTCCTAAAAAGGGGTTTTTGAAAAAAAAGGTCCCCCAAAACGGTTTGGGGTCCCAAAACCCCCCGGAAAGGGGGAAAAAAGGAAAAAAAAAGGGGGGCCCCCTTTTAAAGGAATTTTTTTTTGGGGCCAAAAAAAAAAATTTAAAAAAAAAAAAAAAAAAAGGGGGGGGAAAATTTGGGGGGTTTTTAAAAAACCCCCAAAAAAAAGGGGGGTTTTAGGGCCGGGAAAAAAAAAAAAAAAAACCTTTCAACCCGGGAAACCCAAAAACCCAAGGTTAAAAATTTGGGAAAAAAAGGAAAAGGGGTTTTAAAACCCTTAACAAAAACCCAAACCCCAAAAACCCCGGGGGTTTTTTAAAAAAAAAATTTTTTTTTGGGGAAGGAAAAAAAAGGGAAAAAAAAAAAGGGCCCAAAAAAAACCCCGGGGAAACAAACCCAAATTGGTTTTTTCCCAAAAAAAAAAAAAGGGGAAAAAAAAGGGAAAAAAAAAGGGGGGGAAAAAAAAGGGGAAAGGGGGGTTTTAAAAAAAGGTTTTGGGAAAACCCGGGAAAAAAATTTAGGTGGGGGAAAAAAAAATTTTTTAAAATTAAAAAAATTTAAGGGTAAAAAAAAAAATTTTTAAACCAAGGGGGAAAAAAAATTGGGGAAAAAAGGCCCAAAAGGGAACAAAACCCCCGGGGGGTTAAAAACCCCCAAAATTAAAAAATTAAATTTTAAAAATTTTTCCCCAAAAAAAATTTTAAAAGGAAAAATTTCCCAAAAAAAACCCCACCTTAAAAAAAAAGGGGGAAAAAAAAAAAAAGGGGGAAAAAAAAAATTTTGGAAAAGGGGTTTTTAAAAAATTTGGGGAAAAAAAAAAAAGAAAAAAGAAAAAAGAAGGTTTTTTAAGAAACAAAGCGTCGCTTCGTTCGCTCAGTGTGGATATCCACAGAATGCGTGTCTATGGGGCTCAAACTGGAGCGTCGGTCTCTTGAAAGGTAATAATACCAAATGTGTTTCTTCTGACCTATAAATGCCTCTCTTGTTCACGAAAAATTACAATCACATAAATAGAAAAAACCATAGTATTACGATGTGAAAGATTGAGCATCCACAGGGAGAAGATAGATATGTCGCTAGAGAAAGCAAATGCGTAATTGAGCGCAACGCTAGTCAAACCGCAGCCGGATATGATGATTGGCTCATCACGCCCAGTGATGCCTGTGCTTCTCTTTGTCTATTTTCTTCCATCTCAGATTTTGGAACCATTTCACTTCCCAGATGCCAAGTGTCTTCCTTGTCTTTGCCTATTATCGTTTGCCCTGTCCTGCAATACAGCCAGGCATTGTCGTTCGAGTATTTCACCACCCCTCCCCAAAAAAAATCATCGCTGAAGTTCTGAAGGCCGTCCTAATGCTGAATTTTCTTTCTCCACGAATTATCATGGCCTATTTGATTCAAAGGATTTTCATAGGAATAATGGAGGATTAGAATACTTTGATTTTTTTCTATGTTTGGTTGTTTGATTCGATTGAATCCCAGAATCTGAAAATGCCTAGCTATGGAGAAACCAAGAGGTATGCTTCAAATCATCAGCGTAACGCTGATTGGAACACAAATCACACCCGATGTAACATGAAGGTTTCAAGCCCTTACAGACAACATTCCTAACATCGATAACACTTCGTAAATGACCAAATAGATGATCAGATTCTCAATCGAAATCCCAAAACAACATTCGTTCTTTCTCTTGTTCTTGATGGCATTGTAATGGAACAACTAACCTATTTCTTCGCTTTTTCGCCAACAGATCTTAATTATCTTGAAAAAAAAAAAGAAGGATAGATAAAATTCCAAGGGCGTTGGATGGCGTTTCTCAACATCTCTCGCTTGCAAATGCAAACAGGAAAAGTTACAGCAGGTGACAAATAAGACTGCAAGGCAAAAGGCAAAGATAGGTAGCAGGTGACAATTAGATGGTCAGAGGATGATATCGTTCACTATTAGACACATACTGTATATGATAATAATCATTTTCCAAAAAAATATAATCATGATATTTAGCTCCTTCAAAATACAAAAACTGGAAAGGTGAACAACCGATTTTTATAACCAGAAAAACAATTTTCTAGGTTCCATATACAGTATCTCTGGTCAATGTGCAGAATCCACATAGATGTTTGTTCACTCACAAAGTTTCCACATATCACATGGTTACATCCATTTACCTAGTTCAGAGTGTTCTAGATATGGTGATGGCTGCATGCCATGATTTCTGTTATGGGTATTCAATATCTTCAGTCACACCGAACACAAATTTCTGCAGTGCACAAAGGTCCCCAAAATTGAGCGTGCTTTTGGTAAAAGAAAGAATATACAACATCAGAAGAAAATACAGCAACATAAAGGAGCTACAAAGAAGGGGGAAATGCCAAATGGTAGGCAACTGATCTACTACTAACACAAGATAAACTTGATGAACCGGTGACAAGTCTGTCAACAAGTCATATGGCACTGGCTGTTTGAACAAATCATGCAGCTGCTGCGACAGCAAACTGGTCCTGGACGTTGCAACGCTCCGCATGGTTCATAGGTGCTGCCAACAATAGTTTTTGGTAGGTACTGCTGAGTGCCGCCAACAATAGTTTTTGGTAGGTACTGCTGATGCCATGGCGGCAGTGGCTGCATCTCGCCCTGTGCTTTTGTGGTAGCAGATTGGCAATGGGGGCCGATTACTCCTGTGGCTGCTGCGATGGCAAAGGTGATTGCTGCTGCTGCGATGGCAAAGGTGATTGCTGCTGCTGCGATGGCAAAGGTGGTTGCTGCTGCTGCGATGGCAAAGGTCGTTGCGGATGCTGTGATGGCAAAGGTGACTGCTGCTGCTCTCCTCGGATAAATTTCTCAGAGAGCGGGTGCGACTCGCCTTGCCACGCCCAAACCACATCCTTAAGTGCGGGCCTTATCTCATCTTTCATCAGTTGTTTATACTCTATAGTGTCTCCATTGGTCTTCTTTAATTCAACTAAATGCAAAGAAGGCGCAAACTCAAAAACCTCTGCGTCAAACTCAAGAAAGCCCTTCATTCCTTCCTTTGGTGCTGCCAATTTCAGGATACCGTTTTCTTTCTTCTTGATTTTGAGCTTCAATTTCTTGGCCACTTCATTCAGCTTGGCAAATATAGCCTCTGCTGGCTGCCTAGTGGTAAATCTGACCTCCCTCCGGCCATACTTCTCTTCGAACAAATTGGATAGGTCAAATCCAGTTGAGAGAGAAATTATGTCAAAGGCATTCAAGTTTGTGAGGCTTGATGAAGCTTCTTGGTTAACCTCTGAATTGCTGCCTTCTGTTGATTCAGATGTCGCGGGTTCACCTTTCTGAACCTTGTCTCTTGTTTCTTGTTTAATCTTCAGTCCATTTACATCAACGGGTTTCCTGTACCAAGCGCTTCTCTTTATCCTTGAAACAGAAGCTCTAGTGCTTGGGTCTGGATCAAGAATCTTATACAGTAGATCTTTCAGCTCAACTGAAAAAGGGCGAGGGCATCTATATTCAGCCCTGGAGATCTTTCTATACATCTCTATAAGATTTGTGTCATGGAAAGGAAGGAAACCAGCCACCAGGACAAATAGAATTACTCCACAGGACCATATGTCAGCCTTCGCACCATCATAGCCTCTCCTGCTAAGCACTTCAGGGGCAACATAAGCTGGAGTTCCACAGGTGGTATGGAGGAGGCCATCTTGTCTCGTGGACTCGGCCAGGGCACTTAGCCCGAAATCAGAGACTTTAAGGTTTTCATTCTCATCCAGGAGCAGGTTTTCCGGCTTCAAGTCGCGATGATAAACACCTCGGCTATGGCAGTAGTCTACGGCACTAATGAGCTGATGGAAGTATTTCCTCGCAGCATCTTCGCTTAACTTTCCCTTGGTTATTTTGTTGAAAAGCTCGCCGCCTTTGGCATATTCCAAAACAAAGTAAATCTTGCTCTTGCTGGCCATTACCTCGAAAAGCTTCAAGACGTTAGGATGCCTTACCAATCCCATTATTGAGATCTCCCTCTTTATCTGCACAATTAGGCCAACCCTCGAAACCTTCTCCTTATCGATCATCTTTATCGCAACAGCCTGTCCACTTGCGAGATTCCGACCATAATATACCTTGGCAAAGTTACCTTGCCCCAACTGCCTCCCGATTTCATAACGGTCCATCAGAATTGTCCTCCTATCCTCCATTATAGCAATCTATATTTAGAAAGCCGAATAGTGCTTTCAGTGTCCACTATGCACTACGTTTACCGTGGTCTATTAATAGGTATGTGGCCTACCACGACAATATCCCACTCCTGTGCTCCAGACGCCAGGTGTAAGACACAAATACCGAACCAGTACGGAGCCACCACTCTTGTGATAACTCAACAAGTAAATTCCGGGCCAAACTCCCCAGAGCACTTCCGAGTTTCCCAAGATAAATCCGTTACGGTGTCACCAGCCCAGAACTGCAATGAAAGATAAACAGACCTAATCAGAACAAACATGGACCAAAATGTAAAACAAATGGGGTTCAAGTTGCTACAAATGTACAAGCATATAAGTCTGGGATTCTTTAAAAAAAAAAACAGGATAATTCTGTCATGAACTGTATTGCCTATCTCATTGTGATTTTGCAAGCCTGGCTAGCATCTATCGTTACTTGGCCTAAAAAGAGCATATCTGCTATTACTGGGAAGAAGAAAACTCGATCCTACCAGCCAAAGGGCACAGCTAAAACGGGAGGCTAATCCCAACTAATACTATTGTACTAAGAAATTAGACACCCCGAGAAGGTGGAGCACACTACAATCGGTCTGATGCTTGGGAATTTCCGGCTGCTCGATTTTCTATAAAGAGTTTACCTATAATAATAAGAAAACAAAGAATCTTGCCATGAGCTTCTTCCCGCACCGAAATCCCTCCCCTCTGCGCCGAGCGCCAACCGCATCAGCGAAATCCCCCTATCCTCCGCAGGGCGATGGACTAGCCGGCCAGGAAACGGCCGGGATAAGATAAAACGGCGAGAGAGCACTACTAGGTCGAGAAGCAACCGGCGGAGGCCGCCGGCAGATCTCTCCAGCCGGCGGAGCAAAGCAAGGAGCACCTGCCGAATCTTTACCTGGTGGAGGACGGCCGGCGCGGCGCGGCGCGGCGAGGCGGAGAGGCGCTGTATGTGGGTCCCAGATAGTCGGCGCGGCGGATTCGGGCGACGGTGGGCGGCGGATCGAATATAGCTTAGCTAGCTGTTCTGACTTTTTCGGCGCTCTCGCGGCGTATTTCTATTTTCCCTCTTTGTTTTAGCGAGAAGAGTAGTGTGCATTTCCGCGTCTCTTCTTCTCCACTCCACATGCCCCCCAGGTGTATCCAGGTGGCGCACGGTGGCCGGCCGGCCCTCTCCATTTTTTCGGGAAAAAAATGGGAGTAGTTTTTCTTTTTGGAGAAAGTGATAGCTCAGCTCTCTCGGGCCGTGACCCTCTGTCGACGGGCCCGGGCCCCGGTCGGCAGCCCTAGTAGCCCGGACCAGGGCTTTCTTGGGGTCCAGTGGGTCAAGGCCCACGGGCCGGAACGAACACGTCTCCCGTGAACGACGGAGGCGGGCCGAGGGACGCACCGCCGAACAGCGGGGGCACGGCCGGCGGAGTCCATCGCCGCCGACGGCTAGAAACTCCCGAGAAGGTCCGTTATCTCCTCCCCAGCCCCCCAGTCAACGCAGTAACTAAACTAGTATTTTTCACAGCCTGGTCTCCCGTGGCAGCAAAGGATGGAGCTCGAGCGGAATCTGAATCCAAATCTGCGCACGTGAGTGCACGAGCGAGCGAGCGGGGCGCCGACGCCTCGGCCCGCCCTCGCCGTCGTCGCCGCCCCGAAGAAATGCCCCGCCTTTCGTACTCTCGCGTGTTTCTTTTCCTCCCTTCCTTGGCAGGCGCTCGATCCTCTTCTCGCGTGACCGTCACGTGGACGGAACGGAAGTCAGCGCCTCGCTCTCCGCCTGCTCTCTTCTTCCTGCTCTGCGGGTGCCGTCACGCCTAACTTCTCCTTCCAATTCCAAGTAGTAGTAAGAAAATAGGCATCCATCCACGTCTTTCCATAAAAACAGCGAACGCCACAGGATGCTGACGCCCCTACCACTTCTACCAGAATCATCTGCTAGTGATAGTGCGAGCCGACCGACACCGGGAGTCTTCAGTGCTCCATAACCAACGGCACCCACCCCTCCTCCTCCTCGGCGATTCCGCCGCCCAACGGCCCAAACATATCCATCTTCCGCCTCTCCACTGAGGCGAGACACATCGAAAGATGGTGGGTTTTGGGAGGACGGGCATCTGAGAGGTGGCAGCCATGACGGGGAAGATGGGGTTGCTTGTGCTGTTCGTGTCGACGGTGGCGGCGGTATTGGTCGCGCCGTCGAGAGGGGGAGGAGAGGTGGACGGGGTGCATGTCTTGTCTGGATGGACGCGGCCTCCCTCCTCTTCTTCAGCCTCTGCTCCTCCGCCTTCGCTGGTTCTGGATGGAGATCTCGTAAGTACTCTCATTCTTGTAGGATAGGGACGGATGTAATAGTCCAGTTTGTTGTAGATTTCTTTGCTTTGAATTTAATAAGAACTTTTGATTACGAGTCCCTTTCATCTTTTTCTTAAAAAATTAGGCCACTGTTGTTTACTCATGGAAAGAGTATCAGTTCCACAAGAACTTTTGAGTATTAGCATCACAGACTGTTTCTGGACCTTCCTAGTCATTTTCTAGTCAATTAGCAGTCATCACTATCAATTTAATTAACTTCTTGTATGAGAAAGTATGGTCAGTTTGCTTACAAGTAATCCTCACCGTTTGCTGAGTTTGCTGAAGAATCATATAATCCTCACTGTTTAGGATGTTTCATGGATGGATGCAGGTGGACAAAATACGGTCAATTTGCTTACAAGACATAGTTGGGGCGGAGGAAATTTTAGGCACTGGACAGACGTTTGCTTATGATGAACTGCCGAGCCGTTCTTCAAAGAGTGAGCTGAAGACGATGCTGCTTATGGAGCTCCTGGCCCTTCTTCCACCTGACAAGTCTTCTGTTACTCACGACTGTATCCGCGCAAATTATTTCAGCTTGGGCATGTCACAAGAATTTGTCAACTATCTTGAGGGCCAGCTGTTCTTGTTTGGTTCAGACTTCTATCCAAGAAGACGGCATTTGGCTGATCAAATGGTTGAAGATGGTCCTTCTTCCGGAGGTGAAGCTAAGTTTCCTCTTTCTCTGATGGAGCAACCATTTACGCCTCCCAACTTTCCGAACACCGAACCTCGCAGCCGACATCTCGAAGATAAACCTGCAAAGAAGCGTCGGGGAGTGCCTCCTCCAGTCTCACCTTCGGATAAGCAGCACAACTACATAAAATTGGTCTTGACTGTGGTGCTCCCGACGGCGGCGTTCTCGTTCATTGCTGCATTCCTGATTTTCTACTGCTGTGGATGCAACAAGAGCAAGGTCTCTGTCGGTGAGCCTCGAGATGACCATCCTCTTCTTCACATGCAGTTGGCTAACACACCTGGTGAGGCAATGTCCCTTCTTGTCAACCTATGTTGGATTGTTCTTGGTGTGGTATTATTATATCATATAGCATCAATTTCATGCAGGCGCGTCACCTGTTATTCGTGCATCCTCCAGTCAGCTCCACAAGGATGATCAAGGGGTCAGGGCTTCTAAGCCCGGAGGCAGCATGAGTCGGTGCTTTCCATGCTGTTTTAAAACCTCAACTGATGTCTCAACGCCCGCGCAAGCTACTGGGGGAACACAAAACAACACAAGTGATGCTCCTAAACCAATGCCTCCGCCACCGCCGCCGCCGCCTCCTCCACCACCGCCTCCTCCTATCAGGAAGGCTGGTCCTCCCCCACCTGCACCTCCCAAAGGCTCATTAGCAAGATTTCCTCAGCTGTCACCTGTTGAGTCAAGTCATTCTGAAGGATCATCTGCAAGCGAGCAGGCCAGTGAATCATCTGAAGCTGAAGTGGGTGCTCCAAGACCCAAACTTCGACCATTCTATTGGAACAAAGTTCTTGCTAATCCTAACCAGTCGATGGCCTGGCATGACATCAAGTTTGGTTCTTTTCAGTAAGTTTTACACTAGCAACAAGTTATTAATCCATTTGTCTGCATTTTGAGGCTTGTATCTGACAAATGCATTTTGCAGTGTGAACGAGGATATGATAGAGGCATTGTTTGGTTATGGCGCTGGCAACAGAAACAACACCAAGGACAAGGAACTTGCCATGGCAGACCCTTCACCTCAGCATGTTTCTCTTCTTGATTTTAAGAAATCGTGCAACCTGGCAGTTGTTTTCAAGGCAATGAATGTCAGGGTAGAGGACATTCAAGATGCTCTTCTTGAAGGTAGCTGTTCGTTCATAAGAAACTATTGTTGATTGATCATGTAGCTTGCTTATTCATATGTGGAAAAGATGCATGTTCCTGCACGGATAAAGACAGCATTTTCTGACATCTCCTTTCACTTTTGTTCTCTAGGAAATGAACTTCCTAGACTACTTCTTGAGACAATCTTGAGAATGAAACCAAATGACGAGGAGGAGCTGAAACTCAGGCTTTACGATGGGGACTACTCGCAACTAGGTCTTGTAGAACAAGTCATGAAGGCACTAACTGACATTCCTTTTGCTTACAAGAGGATCAGTGCTCTGCTTTTCATGTCATCTTTGCAAGAAGATGCTTCAAGTCTCAGGGATTCATTCCTGCAATTGGAGGTAAGCCAAGTGAAAGCAATTGACTTCTGTATTAAATCTGAAAAGCACTCCAACCTTTACTAAAAGGACTATTTTTTTGGTGTCAGGCTGCTTGTGGGGAACTAAAGCACCGCCTTTTTCTGAAGCTGCTAGAAGCTGTTCTCAAAACCGGAAACCGTTTGAATGACGGGACCTTCCGTGGTGGTGCTAACGCATTCAAACTTGACACCCTTCTGAAGTTGTCAGATGTCAAGGGTGCCGACGGAAAGACTACATTGCTTCACTTTGTTGTTCAGGAGATTATTCGGTCCGAAGGTGTCCGCGAAGCAAGGTTGGCCATGGAAAGTGGAACGACTCAACCTTCCGGAGACGATTCGAACGGGTCTCTCCAAGAAGATGGCGAGTACTACTCCAAGCTTGGCTTAAAGATTGTCTCAGGACTTAGCAGTGAATTGGTTAATGCCAAGAACATAGCCGCGCTAGATGCTGATGCTTTGTCTGCCAGTGTATTGCAGCTCAGACGTGAGTTGCTGAACACAAAGGAGTTCCTGAACTCTGACATGGCAACGATAGATGAGAATAGTGGATTCCACCGCTCGCTGGTACGTTTCGTAGAACATGCAGAGAACGAGACCAACTTTCTGTTGAAAGAAGAGAAGAGGTTGAGATCATTGGTGAAGAAAACAATTCGGTATTTCCATGGAAACGATGTGAAAGATGACGGATTTAGCCTCTTTGTCATTGTAAGAGATTTTTTGGTGATGCTAGATAAGGCCTGCAAGGAAGTTGGGGCATCACAAAAGAAGGCGGCGAGTCAATCTCGGAGCAGCGGCAGTTGTAACCCAGCATCCCAGTTAAATCCCCAGGAGAAACAGTTTCCTGCAGTACTGGATGATCATTTAGATAGCTCGGACTCAAACGATTAATTTTGGGATACAATCTTAGATGTAATCTATAGGTTTTTTTTTGCCTGAGACGATGTACAAATACCCATTTGCAGAGACATCACTGTATACATACAAATGCCACATACACAGGGCTGAACTGAATACATGTTTGGAGAGGCATTATTGTATATGCATGCCACATACACATGGTTATATCACACCTCTACATTAGTATCTGATGAAATTCATGCATTCGTTTTCTAACTTGAGATCCGTTCTTTGCAAAATGGGATTCGGTTTTAATTCACAATTTCCTGATCAGATTGCAATGACTATTTGTAGGCACGTAAAAGCTTCTTTTATTACAAAAAAAAATTCCAAGCTTCTTTTATTAGAATTTTTTTTTCCAAAACCACGAGCAGATATTCCAGCACTTAATACCTGAAAATACGCAAGACGTGGAGTTTGTGAGCTCGAGCTCATATGAGCTTGAAGAACAGTAACATCATGAAAAAAATCCTGTTTTTTCTGGCAACAGACATCAATGTGTGTTTACCTGCATGTAAATATTTGTGATGGAATGACATTCGTGAAAGTTTGGATTAAAAAACGAAATCGAGCTCCAAAAAGGATGGGAAGCATTGATTTTGTATGTTTTGCTCAAACTTCCACGAATGTCATTTCATCATGATTTTTTCCATGCAGGTGAAACATACATTGATGTTTATTGCCAAAAATATCAGATTTTTTATTTTATTTCACACGGTTTTACTGTTCATCTGAGCTCGTGCTCATAATAGCACTTTTGATAAAGTTGTCACTATTTTGGTACTCATAATTCACCATGGACCTCCGTAGATTCAACAGGGCTGATATCTCTACATGGGTTTAGATTGGTGTTGTTTGAATTCACTAGTCAATGTGTACGTGCAATGCACGTTAATTTGGAAGTATATTAAGTGCATGCAGATATTAAGTAAGGCTGGTCATAGTGGGGAGTAACTTAGACTAGTAACATGCATATATTACTAGACTATGTTACTACCTCTATAGTGCATAGTATCATAGATGGTCTCATTTATTGCCATGCATGACACATAGTAGTATCACATTTATTATGTTATGGTATCTACCTATGTTATTATAACCATCTCACTCTTCTTTAATTGCCTGCCGCATAAGCATGTTTGCGAGTTCCAAGTGCATGATACTACTTATGTTACTCCCACTATGGCCAACCTAAGATATTATTTGCATGTTATTATGTAATTATCACTATATTTGGTATGAAATTAACTGCATGCTAAACGTGTTGAGTGCTCAAAATTGAACCAGTCTAGGTCGTTGGATTGACATGATCTGATGGCCGAGATTAATTGGATCCGCCCCTTTAGGTCTTTTTAAATTGGTACAGATGAGCATGAGCAGAAGGTGAGACTGATGATATGTATGGACAAGGCTTCTTAAGATTATTTTCAATGTATATTGTTTCATTGGTGTTTTCAGGAATTTATTAAATGGTTGCATTAGTTTGCCCATTGGGGGCTATAATTTATTCGATCTCATTGGTGAGCATTTCAAACATGTCTTAAATCTCTCTACTTTGGCACAAGCATTATCCACGCGTCTCTAGGTGTGACCACTCTTAAGAATACTAGTCATCATGGACAAACCAAAACTCGTCAGTGATAATTGGTCATTATTAAGATCTTAAATTCTTTACAGAAATCAGGAGCGGCCACCACACATAATATCTTTATAGAGAAGCAGAGTGAGTGGTAGGGCCAGCGACATGCATGACCCACCACAGAGAACTTGGCGCATCTCCCCTCTCTCTCCCCATCGTCGATTTCACGTCAAAGATGTCAATTTCTCGTCGGAGAGGTCAATTCCTCTCCGGGAGGTTGACTACTTGTCGGATGAGGTCAATTACTTACCGGAGGACCTTGTTGGCCGACACATGACCCGCTGGACGCCTAAGCCTCCTTCAATGGCCAAGTAGGCCTACACTCAATGCCTAGGCACGTTTGAGCGGCATTTTTTTGCCTAAATTTTAATGCTTAATTTGAGTATCCATGTCCTTATTTTGAAGTCATGGACTAGTCCAAAATTCGAATACTGTTTAATCATTTGTATATTTGCCGCCTTCTAATGACTACCCAGTTCAAATTTTTATACATTGTCCTTCTCAAGTAACTTGTTTTCAATTGCTATTTCGCTTTTAAAGAAAATACGCCATTGACATCGGGTTGTACGCATAATCTGAGAATTTTAGCCAAGCTTCCTAAATTTAGACAATTTGACTATAAGAAGTTATATTTTTTTGATGATCGCATTCCTTTCAATGGAGTGCACAAAAAAACTTGTTTCTTTATAACAAAAGGGCGCATCATTTATTCCCCAACCTGCTCTTGTGACCTAGGAGACAGCAGCAATGACCAATTTACCAACCTCCCCGGCGAGACCCTCTTTCTTGGTATGTCGCTTCGACGACGAGAGGGAGAGTGGACCCTAAGTCTTCATTTCGGTGGTGATACTGATAGAAGTAAATTTAGGTTTTATCTCGGATAGACAGTGGTGATTCGGTGGCGTGGTCGATGATGCGGAATAAAGTGTCCCTACCACACGCCTCATTACTATGTGCTTGTTCGTATCTCGGGAGGCGTGTGAGTTTGTTTCTGTTGTCTGCGGATTTGTCATGGTGATGTTGTGCAATGCCCACCGGACCTGGACACGGCATGCTCGCTGGCCCTGCTTCAGGAGGAAGTGGCCGACGGCGAGCACTCGTTTGGGCGTCTCTCCAACACCACTCGAGGCCACGGCCATGCCGGCCGTTCTACTCCGCCGTCATTCTTCGGTAGACCTGCTACACCAACAGTGGTCTCTGAAGATCGCCGCGGTACTGACGCCACGCGCGCCACGCCAGAAGCCAGCAAGGTCGCCGCCTTCGCGCCTTCCGTCGCGTGAAGGGGCTCTGCTTCAAGTGCCGCGAACGGTGGGGCAAGGACCACACGTGCCCGCCCACGGTGCAGATGCACATCGTGGAGGAGCTGCTCGCCATGTTTCCCCAAGACGACGCGCAACCCGAGTCGCCCCCAGCATCTCCAATCTCTGACAAAGAAAACCTCTGCACCTTATCCCGTCAGGCTGAAGATGGCTCGTCCGATCCGGGGGTGTTGCAGCTGCAAGCATGGCTCGAAGGCCAAGAGATTCTGTTGTTGGTCGACTCCGGCAGTTGTACGTCTTTTGTGGACAACTCCCTGGCAGCAAAACTCTCCGGAGCAAGGCCGCTGCCGCGCCCATGCCGCATGCGCGTGGCCAATCGTGCCACCATTCCCTGCACCACATACATTCCGGCGTGTCAGTGGACAACCCAAGGGCACGAATTCCAAACGGATTTCAAAATCCTCAAGCTGGTCTCATATGATGCCATTCTCGGGATGGACTGGCTACGAAAGCACAGCCCCATGAACATCGATTGGATCAAACAGTTCCTAACTGTAACAACTCCAGCCGGCCAACTGACTCTGTCTGCCACATCTTCAGATCAAACCCAATGCTCAGTCATCTCTGCACTAGAACTCCTCAAGGCTTGCAAACAAGGATCGGTAGCACACATTGTGCACCTCAACGCTCTCGACAGCAACAGTACAACAGACTCACCAATTTCCCGTCGAGATCCTGCGTCTGTTGGAACAGTTCGTCGACGTCTTTGAGGACCCACGGACTTTGCCACCTCGCCGTGATTGCGATCATCGCATCCCTCTGATGGCCGGCGTGCAACCTGTCAACTCCAGACCGTACAGATACAAACCTAAACTGGAGACAGAGATAGAGCTCCAGGTTCAGGAAATGCTCGATGCAGGGATAATTCAGAAAAGCTCTAGTTGTCGGTGTCAAAACCGGCGGATCTCGGGCAGGGGGGTCCCGAACTGTGCGTCTGATACGTCTCCGTCGTATCTACTTTTCCAAACACTTTTGCCCTTGTTTTGGACTCTAACTTGCATGATTTGAATGGAACTAACCCGGACTGGTGCTGTTTTCAGCAGACTTTCCATGGTGTTATTTATGTGCAGAAACAAAAGTTCTCGGAATGACCTGAAACTCCACGAAACTTATTTTTGGAAAATATTAAAAATACTAGAAGAAGAATCCATGTCAGGGGGGCCTCCACCTGTCCACGAGGGTGGGGGCGCGCCCCCCTGCCTCGTGGGCCCCCTAACTCTCCACCGACCTCAACTCCAACTCCATATATTTGTGTTCGGGGAGAAAAAAATCAGAGAGAAGGATTCATCGCGTTTTACGATACGGAGCCGCCGCCAAGCACTAAAACCCCTCGGGAGGGCTGATCTGGAGTCCGTTCGGGGCTCCAGAGAGGGGAATCCGTCGTTGTCGTCATCATCAACCATCCTCCATCACCAATTTCATGATGCTCACGGGAGGGTAGGACAAAAGATGTCATGCAAGTTCTTTTCCATAAGCATGTATGACTATATTCGGAATACATGCCTACATTACATTGATGAATTGGAGCTAGTTCTGTGTCACCCTATGTTATGACTATCACATGATGAACCGCATCCGGCATAATTTTCCATCACTGATCCAATGCCTACGAGCTTTTCACATATTGTTCTTCGCTTATTTACTTTTTCGTTTCTACTGTTACAATCACTACAAAACCCAAAAAAATATTACTTTTGCTATCGTTACCGTTAATTCCGTATTACTTTGCTACTAAATACTTTGCTGCAGATACTAAGTTATGCAGGTGTGGTTGAATTGACAACTCAACTGCGAATACTTGAGAATATTCTTTGGCTCCCCTTGTGTCGAATCAATAAATTTGGGTTGAATACTCTACCCTCGAAAACTGTTGCGATCCCCTATACTTGTGGGTTATCAAGACTATTTTCTGGCGCCGTTGCCGGGGAGCATAGCTCTATTCTTTGAGTCACTTGGGATTTATATCTGCTGGTCACTATGAAGAACTTGAAAGACGCTAAGACAACAATTTATCCCTCAGCTACGAGGGGAGGTAAGGAACTGCCATCTAGCTATGCACTTGATTCACCTGCTGTTTTGAATAAGCTTGCGACACCTAAACCTGCTTCTGCTATTCGTTCTGATATGTCGCATGTTATTGATGATGCCACTTCTGCTATGAATGATAATTATGATAAAACTACTACTATGCTTGATACTACTGTGCCACTTGGTGAATTTCTTGATGAACAACTTGCTAGGGTTAGAGAGAATGAAATTATTGAAACTGATAATATTGATGAAAGTGATGATGAAGACTCTCCCCCTAATATATATGAATCGCCTGTTATTCCTGAGGGTTATGTTCTGGAAAAAGAAGCTGCCTTAGCTATTTTAGCTTGCAAAGATAGATATGAGCTCAAGAGGTTATTAGCTAAATGGAAGCAGCAATCTCTTAATGCTAGAATGAAACCTGACCCTGCTTTTGCTACTTCACCTATCCGTGTTACTGATAAGGATTATGAATTCCCTGTTGATCCTGATATAATTACTTTGGTTGAATCTCATCCTTTTCATGGCTATGAATCTGAAACTGTTGTGGCACATCTTACTAAATTAAATGATATATCCACCCTGTTCACTAATGATGAGAAATCTCGCTACCTTTATATCCTTAAAATATTTCCGTTCTCATTAAAAGGTGATGCTAAGATATGGTTTAATTCTCTTGATCCTGGTTGTGTGCGTAGTCCCCAAGATATGATTTATTACTTCTCTGCTAAATATTTCCATGCTCATAAGAAACAAGCTGCTTTAAGGGAAATATATAATTTTGTGCAAATTGAAGAAGAGAGTCTCCCACAAGCTTGGGGGAGGCTTCTCCGATTACTTAATGCTTTGCCTGATCATCCTCTTAAGAAAAATGAAATACTTGATATCTTTTATAATGGACTAATCGATGCTTCCAGAGATTACCTGGATAGTTGTGCTGGTTCTGTTTTCAGGGAAAGAACACCGGATGAAGCTGAAATTCTATTGAATAATATGTTGACAAATGAAAATAATTGGACCCTTCCTGAGCCAGCTCCTGAGCCTATTCCTAAACCAACTCCGAAGAAAAGAGGTGTTCTATTTCTCAGTCCTGAAGATATGCAAGAGGCAAAGAAATCTATTAAAGAAAAAGGTATTAAAGCTGAAGATGTTAAGAATTTACCTCCTATTGAAGAAATAGATGGTCTTAATTTACCGCCTGTTGAAGAAATATATTATCTTAATCCTTCACCTATTGAAGAAACACATGGTCTTGATAACCTGACACAGGTAGTAAAGGTAAATTCTCTCTATAGATTTTATGAAGGTGATATTCCTCACTATAAGTCTACTAGACAATGCTTAGAAGAGTTTGATAATTTTATTGTCAAACAAGAAAACTTTAATGCTTATTTTGGTAGACAATTGAAATACAATTCCGATACACTTGAACACTTGGGTGATTATATTTCTAGAGTTAAAGGTGAACTTAAACTCATTAGTAAACATGCTTCTATGGTTACCACTCAAGTAGAACAAGTACTTAAAGCTCATAATGATTTGCTCCATGAATTGAATAGTAAGAAAAATGATTATGCTGTTAGAGTGGCTACTAGAACTGGTAGAATGACTCAGGAACCTTTGTATCCTGAAGGCCACCCTAAGAGAATTGAGCAAGATTCTCAGAGAAATAATATTGATGCACCTAGTCCTTCTATAAAGAAGAAAAAGAAAAATGATAGGACTTTGCATGCTTCTAGTGAACCTATTGTTGAAACACCTGAGAATCCAAATGATATTTCTATTTCTGATGCTGAAACACAATCTGGTAAGGAGCATGAACCTAGTGATAACGTTAATGATGATGTTCATGATGATGCTCAACCTAGCAATGATAATGATGTAGAAATTGAACCTGCTGTTGATCTTGATAACCCACAATCAAAGAATCAATGTTATGAAAAGAGAGACTTTGTTGCTAGGAAACACGGTAAAGAACGAGAACCTTGGGTTCAGAAACCCATGCCTTTTCCTCCCAAACCATCCAAGAAAAAGCATGATGAGGATTTTGAGCGCTTTGCTGAAATGATTAGACCTATCTTTTTGCGTATCCGATTAACTGATATGCTCAAAATGAATCCTTATGCTAAGTATATGAAATAAATTGTTACTAATAACAGAAAGATACCGGAAGCTGAAATTTCCACCATGCTTGCTAATTATACTTTTAAGGGTGGAATACCTAAGAAACTTGGAGATCCAGGAGTACCAACTATACCATGCTCCATTAAAAGAAACTATGTTAAAACTGCTTTATGTGATCTTGGAGCCGGTGTTAGTGTTATGCCTTGCTCTTTATATCGAAGACTTTATCTGAATAAGTTGACACCTACTGAAATATCTTTGCAAATGGCTGATAAATCAACTGCTATACCTGTCGGTATTTGTGAGGATGTGCCTGTTGTGGTTGCAAACGTTACTATTTTAACGGACTTTGTTATTCTTGATATCCCCGAGGACGATAGTATGTCTATTATTCTTGGAAGACCTTTTTCGAATACTACAGGGGCTGTTATTGATTGCAACAAAGGCAATGTCACTTTTCATGTTAATGGTAATGAGCATACGGTACACTTTCCGAGGAAACAACCTCGGGTCCACAGTATAAATTCTATTAGAAAAGTTCCATCGATTATTTTTGGAGGTTTTGAATTTCCTCTTCCTACTGTCAAGAAGAAATATGATATTCTTATTATTGGGGATGTGCATATCCCCGTTGAGGTAACATAGAGTTATTCAAAATTTCTCCGGTTCCATGTTATTCGGAATGAGTTTGTTAACAAGACTTGATCAACCTTGTTAATGGATTCCTTTTGATGAGCATGAGATGGATGAAACTAGAAGGCACAACCTTCTGTACCCTCTCTCTACTTTCTGTTATTTAGTTGAAATAAAGTAAAATAGTATTTTTCCGTCTGCTTTTCTGATTTATCCTGCAATATAAAAATACCCGAAAATAAAAGTTCTCCAAATGCCCTGAAAATGGAATATGATTTTTTCGGAACATTTGAGAATATCTGCACTTGAGAACACAGCAGGGGAGCAAGCACACAGCCACGAGGGTCCAGGCGCGCCCATCCCTGAGTAGCGCCCCTCCTCGTGGGCCCATGGTGGCTCTCCTCCACTTATTCCTGCACCCACACACTTCTTCTTCCTCCCAAAAATATCACCATCCAGCTCAAGCACGAGTTCTAGCTCATTTTGCTGCGATTTTCGATCTCCTTGCCCAAAGCACCTCTCACAAAACTGCTTGGGGGGATTGTTCCTTGGTATGTGACTCCTCCATTGGTCCAATTAGTTTTTGTTCTAGTGCTTTATTCATTGCAAATTTGTGCTTCCTAGGTGACCATGTTCTTGAGCTTGCATGTCAAATTAATATGGTTCCAAGTAGTTCTAATGCTTGATATAGGCTCTAGGCACTTGTAGGAGTAGTTGCTATCAATCTTGTTGAGTTTGGTTCACTTTTATTTTGAAGTTACTAAAAATTTCAGAAATTTTTTAGAGGAAGAAATACGCTTAGGAAAATGTTCCAAGGTGGTTCTTCAAGGAAGCAGACCCAGGCTTGCAATGCGTGATGCTGACGATGAGCTACCAAGGGACGCTCCAGTTCGGCCTTGTGAATGGCCTTCAGAAAACTTTATGGATCGAGCGGGAATCAAGGAAGAATTTAACGCATATTTGCGTAACGCTGATCTTGTGAGCTTCGAGGCAGAGAAGTGCCGCCAATACCACTATCTCACTAGTTCATTTGTGAGGAGGTTTGAATTTTCATCTTCACGTAATTCTCCAACTGTCCTGTTTGATCTTTATGAAAAATCTTATACGATGGACTTAGAGGATTTTACCACTGCTTGCAAACTTCCACAATGGGGTAGTGCTAGTGAACCCATAAATCTGAATTTAGAGATTTTCTTGCTAGTATAACTGTGGGGAATCTAGAGACATAGCACAAGCTACCATAGGGAGCATTCATTTTCCTGCTATACATTATTTTGCTCTCTTCATAGGTAGATGCATAAATGGTAAGGATGAAGCCTGTCACATGTGTGTCCCTGACCTCAGTATTCTTAGGAGTGTTGTGTTAGGAGATAAATCTTATAATTTGGGAGCCATTGTTGCGCGTAGGTTGCATCACAATAGATTTAATGGAGATTTCTTTGGTGAAATTTATGCAACCCACTTAGCTAATTTTCTTGGTGTGGACATACGTGAGGATGATATTGAGTTGCCTCCTACTTATTTAGACTTTAATGTTATGGTTCACCACCAGTTTGTTGAGAGGAATGAATCACCTCTCCGGTATCGCTTAATCTTTGACAGACGTTGTGCTGTCCGTATTACTCTCCCTGCTCCTGCCTTCTTTGATTATCAGGCAAAAGGAAGATATGTTATTACCAGAGAGGAGGCAGATGAGTACGAGAGGAGGGCGGAGGTAGCTTGCTGCCACGCTGCAGCTCAGGAGGCGATAGCTGCTGCATCTCAGTACAACCCCGGCTACAACTATGGATATCCGCCAGGCCATCCGTGGCAATAAACCAACTTAGGCCAAAAGCCTAAGCTTGGGGGAGTACGTATTTCTCACCGACATTACATTCATGTTCACACACACTCATTGCAAGATGTCGGTGCTCATACTCTTTCATTGTAATATCCATGCTAGTTTATTTTCTTGTTCTTGCTTTCTTCTTGTGTGTTTGTTAAACCTTAAGAAAAACAAAAAAAATAGTGTAGCTTTCAGTTACTTTTCTTTTCTTGCTGTAGTAGTAGTAATTAAAAAGAAAACCCAAAAAGATTTCCTGTTCTTATTTTGCTTGTTGGGAGCTTTCCCGTGTAAATAGTTTTATTTCTTTTCTTTTCTTTGGGGGTCGATAGGAGAAGACCATAATTAAACTGTTGAAGTGGCTCTTATATGCATTATTGTTGATTTAACCAAGAGCCCATATTGCCTTCTCTTCTCCTGCTTATTGAATGCTCGCAGATTCCAGCTTAGTCCAATGCACGTGCACTCTTATTATTATTCACTTCGTTCGGTCGTGCAAGTGAAAGGCAATTATGATGATATATGATGGACTGACTGAGATGAGAGAAGCTGGTATGAACTCGACCTCTCTTGTTTTTCTAAATATGATGAGTTCATCGTTCCTGATTCAGCCTATTATGAATAAACATTTTGCAATGACAATTAGAGGTCATAGTTGCTTATGCCATGCTTGATTAGCTATGAGTTATAATGGTTTACCTTGCGTGCCAACATGCTATTCAAATGGTTATGATGTGGTATAGTGGGGTGGTATCCTCCTTTGAATGATTCAAGTGGCTTGACTTGGCACATGTTCACACATGTAGTTGAAACAAATCAACATAGCCTTCACGATATTTATGTTCATGGTGGATTATATCCTACTCATGCTTGCACTCTATGTCTATTAATTTTAATGCATGTTCATGACTGTTGTCGCTCTCTAGTTGGTCGCTTCCCAGTCTTTTGCTAGCCTTCACTTGTACTAAGCGGGAATACTGCTTGTGCATCCAATCCCTTAAACCCCAAAGTTATTCCATATGAGTCCACTATACCTTCCTATATGCGGTATCTACCTGCCGTTCCAAGTAAATTTGTATGTGCCAAACTCTAAACCTTCAAATGAAATTCTGTTTTGTATGCTCGAATAGCTCATGTATCAAATAGGGTTGTCCGTATCTTCCATGCTAGGCGGGTTATTCTCAAGAGGAGTGGACTCTGCTCCTCACTCACGAGAAAATGGCTGGTCACCGGGATGCCCAGTCCCATGCTTTATGCAAACTAAATCAAAATAATTGCAAACAAAACTCCCCCTGGGACTGTTGTTAGTTGGAGGCACTCGTTGTTTCGAGCAAGCCATGGATTGATGCTTGTTGGTGGAGGGGGAGTATAAACTTTACCATTCTGTTTGGGAACCGCCTATCATGTGTGTAGCATGGAAGATATCGCCATCTCTTGGTTGTTATGTTGACAATGAAAGTATGCCGCTCAAAATATTATTTATCTCTATTTCAAAACCGAGCTCTAGCACCTCTACAAATCCCTGCTTCCCTCTGCGAAGGGCCTATCTACTTTCATGTTGAGTCATCACCCTCTTATTAAAAAGCACTAGCTGGAGAGCACTGCTGTCATTTGCATCCATTACTATTAATTTATATTGGGTATGACTATGACTGGATCTCTTTTACCATGAATTACAATGTCCAGTCAGTCCTTGATCTTTAAAGGTGCTCTGCATTTATGTTTTGCGGTCTCAGAAAGGGCTAGCGAGATACCATCCTGTTATATCATATCATGATTGTTTTGAGAAAGTGTTGTCATCCGAGATTTATTATTATTGCTCACTAGTTGATTATGTCATTGGCATGAGTAAACATGAGACCTAAGAGTTATTGTGAATATGGTTAGTCATAATCTTTGCTGAAAACTTGAATGCTGGCTTTATATATTTACAACAACAAGAGCAGACAGAGTTTGTAGAAGTTTTTCTTTATCACTTTTAGTTTATCAACTTAATTGCTTGAGGACAAGCAAAGGTTTAAGCTTGGGGGAGTTGATACGTCTCCGTCGTATCTACTTTTCCAAACACTTTTGCCCTTGTTTTGGACTCTAACTTGCATGATTTGAATGGAACTAACCCGGATTGACGCTGTTTTCAGCAGACTTTCCATGGTGTTATTTATGTGCAGAAACAAAAGTTCTCGGAATGACCTGAAACTCCACGGAACATCTTTTTGGAACATATTAAAAATGCTGGAAGAAAAATCCACGTCAGGGGGCCCACACCCTGTCCACGAGGGTGGGGGGCGCGACCCCCTGCCTCGTGGGCCCCCTGACGCTCCACCGACCTCAACTCCAACTCCATATATTCACTTTCGGGGAGAAAAAATGAGAGAGAAGGATTCATCGCGTTCCGTGATATGGAGCCGCCACTAAGCCCTAAAACCTCTCGGGAGGGCTGATCCGGAGTCTGTTCGGGGCTCCGGAGAGGGGGATTCGTCGCCGTCGTCATCATCAACCATCCTCCATCACCAATTTCATGATGCTCACCGCCGTGCGTGAGTAATTCCATCGAAGGCTTGCTGGACGGTGATGGGTTGGATGAGATCTATCATGTAATCGAGTTAGTTTTGTTAGGGTTTGATCCCTAGTATCCACTATGTTCTGAGAATAATGTTACTATGACTTTGCTATGCTTAATGCTTTTCACTAGGGCCCGAGTGACATGATTTCAGATCTAAACCTATTATGTTTTCATGAATATATGTGAGTTCTTGATCCTATCTTGCAAGTCTATAGTCACCTACTATGTGTTATGATCCGGCAACCCCGAAGTGACAATAATCGGGACCACTCCCGGTGATGACCGTAGTGTGAGGAGTTCATGTATTCACTATGTGTTAATGCTTTGGTCTGGTACTCTATTAAAAGGAGGCCTTAATATCCCTTAGTTTCCATTAGGACCCCGCTGCCACGGGAGGGTAGGACAAAAGATGTCATGCAAGTTCTTTTCCATAAGCACGTATGATTATATTCGGAATACATGCCTACATTACATTGATGAATTGGAGCTAGTTCTGTGTCACCCTATGTTATGACTGTTACATGATGAACCGCATCCGGCATAATTTTCCATCACCGATCCAATGCCTATGAGCTTTTCACATATTGTTCTTCGCTTATTTACTTTTTCGTTGCTACTGTTACAATCACTACAAAACCCCAAAAAATATTACTTTTGCTATCTTTACCATTACTTCCATATTACTTTGCTACTAAATACTTTGTTGCAGATACTAAGTTATCCAGGTGTGGTTGAATTGACAACTCAACTGCGAATACTTGAGAATATTCTTTGGCTCCCCTTGTGTCGAATCAATAAATTTGGTTGAATACTCTACCCTCGAAAACTGTTGCGATCCCCTATACTTGTGCGTTATCAGCATCTAAGGTCGATGGTAACAGGAGACAGGGGACACAATGTTTACCCAGGTTCGGGCCCTCTCTATGGAGGTAATACCCTACTTCCTGCTTGATTGATCTTGATGAATATGAGTATTACAAGAGTTGATCTACCCCGAGATCGTAATGGCTAAACCCTAGAAGTCTAGACTGTATGACTATGGTAATGAATATCTCCTCTCCTCCGGACTAACTCCTCGTTTTATATAGACACCGGGAGGATCTAGGGTTACATAAGGTCGGTTACAGAGAAATGAATCTTCACATTTGATCGCTCAGCTTGCCTTCCACGCCAAAGAGAGTCCCATCCGGACACGGGTAGAGTCTTTGGCCTTCGTATCTTCATAGCCCATCAGTCCGGCCCATGGCTAACTTGCCGGACGCCCGAGGACCCCTTAGTCCAGGACTCCCTCAGTAGCCCCTGAACCTGGCTTCAATGACGAGGAGTCCGGCGTGCAGTTTTTTCTTCGGCATTGTAAGGCGGGTTCCCCTTTTCGAATACTCCACGATGATCTTCAGAAGAACGTGTCTGGCTCTGTAACATGAGTTTTGTATATTTACACAGAGGGCACAATAATTTATAAATCCAATCCACCGACAACTGTTCATAGCGTGACGCCACGTCACCGTCGGGTCATTATTTTAAACCGTTTGTTGGCCTGCCGCCTCGGGTTTTGAGGCGCGACTTCACTGGCACGTCTTATCCAAGCTGAGATCATGTCCCCTTATTAAGGGATTCTCATCAACACGGACGTGGGTAACCCAACCGTCTCCGGGGTACAACTCCTTGGGAACAGGCAAGTTTTAAGGCCCAGGAGTAGGCGTTAGATACTCGCAGCCTTTATAAAGGGGTATAGAGCCGTCTCTCTCCCCCACGCCTGCTTGTTCCTCCGCCCTTGCTATCTCGAGTTCTAACACCCAAGTTTCGACCGCCACAAGCCTCAGCCATGTCCGGATCCAGGCTCCCCGGTCGGTGGGCGGCTTCTTCGGTTACAGAGGAGGATATTGCGAAGCTTAGGGCGGCAAGATATCTGACCGCTGAAATTCTTCATCGGCTCCCTGCTGAAGGGCAGGTTATCCCTACCCCTAGATCTGGCGAGAGGGTCGTGTTTGTCTCCCACTTCCTCCGAGGGTTAGGCTTTGCCCTTAATCCCTTTGTTCATGGGCTCATGTTCTATTACGGGCTGGATTTTCACGATCTGTCCCCGAACTCTGTTCTTCTCATCTCAGCGTTTATCATCACGTGCGAGGCCTTCCTCTGGATCCCTCCACATTTTGGCTTGTGGCTCAAGACTTTCAGTATGAAGCCGCAGATGATAGAGGGGAAGCAAGCGGAGTGTGGTGGCGCCACCGTGAGCAAGCTTAATAGCGCTCTTTGGCTGAAAGGATCCTTCACCGAATCCTCTGACTTATGGCAGCGGGAGTGGTTCTATATCAGCGAGCCCCGTGGTTCCAAGTGGGCAGCTGCGCCAGCGTTTCGATCCAGCCCTTCGATTCAGCTCGCATCATGGATTAATAAGGGGTTGGACTGGGGATCAATTAATGAGGTGTAGACTCTGCAGAGCCGCATCCGGAGCCTCCTCGAGAGGGACATTGATCTCATCAATGTTATTCAAGTAATGTTGGTCCGTCGGACCTTGCCGTTCCAGAGACGACCTCTCCACATGTGGGAGTTTAATCACGAAGGGCCACAGACACTTCAACACTTCTTCGGCACTACGCACAAAGGGATGTGGAAATTATTTTTCGGGGAACGAAAACAGTGCACGGATACTACCGAAGACATCCGTTCGCCGAACACCTCTTAATCAGGTATCCTGTAGTAAGATACTGAGCTAACCATCTCTTTTCAGGGCTGGATAAAGAAAGCGGAACGGATTAGGTGTCCGGCCCCCCTTCCCGAAGACTCAGCGGACCCCGTGCTAACAAGGATGCTGGTGATACGTCTCCAATGTATCTATAATTTATGAAGTATTCATGCTATTATATTATCCATCTTGGATGTTTAATGGGATTTATTATGCACTTTTATATTATTTTTGGGACTAACTTATTAACCCGAGCCCAAAGCAGTTTCGCTTTTCCTCCTTGTTTGAAAGTGTTTCGCAGAAAAGGAATATCAAACGGAGTCCAAACGGAATGAAACCTTCGGGAGAGTTATTTTTGGAACGGAAGCAATCCAGAAGACTTGGAGTGTACGTAAGGGAAGCAACGAGGAAGGCACGAGGCAGGGGGCGCGCCCGCCCCCCTGGGCGCGCCCTCCACCCTCGTGGGCCCCTCGTGGCTCCCCTGACCGACTTCTTTCGCCTATATATATCCATATACCCTAAAAACATCGGGGAACAGAATAGATCGGGAGTTCCGCCGCCGCAAGCCTCTGTTGCCACCAAAAACCAATCGGGGCCCTGTTCCGGCACCCTGGCGGAGGGGGGATTGAAGGAAATATGCCCTAGAGGCAATAATAAAGTTATTATTTATTTCCTTATATCATGATAAATGTTTATTATTCATGCTAGAATTGTATTAGCCGGAAACATAATACATGTGTGAATACATAGACAAACATATAGTCACTAGTATGCCTCTACTAGACTAGCTCATTAATCAAAGATGGTTATGTTTCCTAACCATAGACATGAGTTGTCATTTGATTAATAGGATCACATCATTAGGAGAATGATGTGATTGACATGACCCATTCCGTTAGCTTAGCACTTGATCGTTTAGTATATTGCTATTGCTTTCTTCATGACCTATACATGTTCACTGTAACTATGAGATTATGCAACTCCCGTTTACGGGAGGAACACTTTGGGTACTACCAAACTTCACAACGTGCTCGGGTGATTATAAAGGAGTACTACAGGTGTCTCCAAAGGTACATGTTGGGTTGGCGATTTCGAGATTAGGTTTTGTCACTCCGATTGTCGGAGAGGTATCTCTAGGCCTTCTCGGTAATACACATCACATGAGCCTTGCAAGCATTGCAACTAATAAGTTAGTTGTGAGATGATGTATTACGGAACGAGTAAAGAGACTTGCCGATACGAGATTGAACTAGGTATTGCATACCGACGATCGAATCTCGGGTAAGTAACATACCGATGACAAAGGGAACACCGTATGTTGTTATGCGGTTTGACCGATAAAGATCTTCAGAGAATATGTAGGAACCAATATGGGCATCCAGGTTCCGCTATTGGTTATTGACCGAGAATAGTTCTAGGTCATGTCTACATAGTTCTCGAACCCGTAGGGTCCGCACGCTAAAGTTTCGATGATGTTTATTATGAGTTTATAAGTTTTGATGTACCAAGGTTGTTCGAGTCCCGGATGTGATCACGGACATGACGAGGAGTCTCGAAATGGTCGAGACATAAAGATTGATATATTGAAGCCTATGTTTGACTTGGAAAGGTTCGGATGAAAACAGGATTTTACCTAACACCGGGGACAAGGAGAGGGGGGGGGCGCTTCTTCCGAGTCCTACTCCTGGGAGTAGGACTCCTCCAGCGCGCCTCCCTAGGGCCGGCCGCACCCCCTTGCTCCTTTATATCACGGGGGCAGGGGGGCACCCATGACACACAAGTTGATCTACGTGATCGCTCCTCAGCCGTGTCGGTGCCCCCTCCACCATATTACAGCTCGGTCATATCGTCACGGAGCTTAGGCGAAGCCCTGCGTCGGTGGAGCATCATCATCGTCACCACGCCGTCGTGCTGACGGAACTCATCCCCGACGCTTTGCTGGATCGGAGCCCGGGATCGCCATCGAGCTAAACGTGTGCGTAACTCGGAGGTGCCGTGACGCTCGGTACTTGGATCGGTCGGATCGTGAAGACGTCGACTACATCAACAGCGTTGTTATAACGCTTCCGCTTATGGTCTACGAGGGCGTGGACATACACTCTCCCCTCTCGTTGCTATGCCATCACCATGGTCTTGCGTGTGCGTAGGAATTTTTTTAAATTACTACGTTCCCCAACAGGGATCCCTCACCGGTGGCCATCTTCATCATCCCGGCGCTCTCCATGACGAGGAGGGAGTAGTTCACCCTCAGGGCTGAGGGTATGTACCAGTAGCTATGTGTTTGATCTCTCTCTCTCTCTCTCGTGTTCCTGAGGTGGTACGATCTTGATGTATCGCGAGCTTTGCTATTATAGTTGGATCTTATGATGTTTCTCCCCCTCTACTCTCTTGTAATGGATTGAGTTTTCCCTTTGAAGTTATCTTATCGGATTGAGTCTATAAGGATTTGAGAACACTTGATGTATGTCTTGCCGTGCTTATCTGTGGTGACAATGGGATATCACGTGATCCACTTGATGTATGTTTTGGTGATCAACTTGCGGTTCCGCCCATGAACCTATGCATAGGGGTTGGCACACGTTTTCGTCTTGACTCTCCGGTAGAAACTTTGGGGCACTCTTTGAAGTACTTTGTGTTGGTTGAATAGATGAATCTGAGATTGTGTGATGCATATCGTATAATCATACCCACAGATACTTGAGGGGACATTGGAGTATCTAGGTGACATTAGGGTTTTGGTTGATTTGTGTCTTAAGGTGTTATTCTAGTACGAACTCTATGATAGATCGAACGGAAAGAATAGCTTCGTGTTATTTTACGACGGACTCTTGAATAGATCAATCAGAAAGGATAACTTTGAGGTGGTTTCGTACCCTACACTACAAAAAAAGACACATCCGTGACATTTTGGGCCGAACGATTTTTTTTCTGTCATACATATGACACTTCTATGACGATAATTATGACAAAACCCGGTATCATCATAGATGTGGTGGGCTCCTACTTCTATGACAAAAATCATGACAGAAAATGGGCTTTTCGTCTGGGCGGGCCGGAGACGCAGCTGCATGACATTCTTTGGGCCGTCCATGACGGAAAAACCGTGGTAGAAGCGAGGGGAGGAAAATTTCGGGAGTTGCGGTTACGGTGGGAGGTCGGGGGCGAGCGATCGCATTTCTCGTACATGTACGCTGCTGCGTGTGTAGGCGTTGGCTCTAACTATACCCGAAGCGAGGCGTTGGGCTCTAATCGAACCCGGCGATTGCTGCGCAGCTACGCGTTCTCGAACCCGAAGCGATCGATCGATGGCTGTTAACTGAACCCGATCGAGTGATTCCTTCGCTACTGCTGCTAACGGAAGCCGATCGATGCTGCCTCTGTGATGAACAGTGAGCGTTGCGGGGGGTTTGGATGAACAGTGAGGAGTGGCGTTGCCTCTGGATGAACAGGACCCCGTGGTGTGGTGGAGGGCTGGATGAACAGTAGACGGTGGAGGGGTGCCCGTGGAGGGTGGATGGACAGACCCGTGGTGTGGAGGGTTGGATGAATAGTAGACGGTGGAGGGGTGGTTGAACAGTAGCTGGTGGAGTAGCGCGCGGTGGAGGCTGGATGAACAGGAGCCCGTGGAGGCTGGAGGAGGTCGACGGTGGCCCGTGGAGGCCGGAGGAGGTCGACGGCGGAGATGAACAGATCTCGTGGAGTCCTGCTTTTGCGACGCCACACCCTCCCGGCGAACAGACCCCGCTTGACCAGAAGGCGCCCAACACAATCCCGTTTAAATGCGTTTTGCGGCACGCCACACCCTCCCGATCAACAGGACCCCGCTTTGAGCATAGGAGGTTCGTTTAAATCCGCTTTTGCGGTAAGCCACACCTCCCGATCAACAGGACCCCCGTTTCGATCGTAGGAGGTCCGTTTCCTCTGTTTTGCGGTACGCCACACCCCTCCCGATCAACAGGACCCCGTTCCGAACGTAGGAGGTTCGTTTCGTTGTGCGGTACGCCAGGCCTCGTTTCCATCACATGTTCCGTCCAAGCCGGTTGGCTCCCACGCGTTCCGTTGCCTCCCGATGAACACGACGCATTCCGTTGCCTCCTGATGAACACGGCGCATTCTGTTGCCTCCCCATGAACACGACGCATTCCGTTGCCTCTCGATGAACACGGCGCATTCCGTTGCCTCCCCATGAACACGATGACGACGCTGTTTCTCCGTTCCGACCCAGCCATGTACACGAGCCCCTGGCCGTACGTATGCGCGAGGTAGGCGTTCGAGACCCTGCCCGTATGTATGTACGTGGGCGCACTTTCTTTCTTGCACCCTCGCCGCTGTACGTACGTGTACATGCTACGTGCGCGCCTCTACTACGACACGTGCCCGCCTCTACAACGACCAGTATGTACGTACACGTTCGCGACCAGAATGGCAACGCTACGTACGCTTCGACCAGGTGGGTCCCGACTGTCAGGCACTTCCTTTCCTGCGAAGATGTAGCCGGTGGGTCCCAGCAGTCAGGGGGGCGAATCGTTTTTTTTGCACGGACACACTTCCTTGCGTGTGAAGATGTAGCTGGTGGGTCCCAGTAGTCAGGGGGAACGTTTTTTCGCGAAATACGGTGGCCCGTCCGGTGGGTCCCCGCTGTCAGGAGGATGAATAATTATTTTGCGCGTAATAAGGAGGCACTTCCTTGCTGCAGCCGTGGACCCAGCTGTCAGCCTTTCCACGTACAGTCCACATCTGATGGAAGCCATTCCTTGACCACGTCGACCATGCCGCGCCGAGAGCACCAGGGCGGTGGACGACGGCGAGGCCTAGGAAGGGGACAACGCAGAGCCGGGGAAGACGCGACAGTGGATGCCCACGCGTAGAGGAGTACGAGGGTTCACTGGTTCGCTGCGGTGTGAGGTTGTCGTCGCCGCAGAATAACATGGGGTGTGGGTGAGTAGAGGGATGGCCTGGCCAGCGGTGGGAGTAGTAGGGGGCGATGAGGCCTCCGCCGCATCGCAACCGGCCACGGGAGGCAGGAGCATGAGGCACGACCGACGCTTGTTTGGGTGGCTGGAGCAAGAAGACCAGAGGTTGAAGAAGCACTACGGCCGTTGGATGGACATCGTACGGTCACTGGAGCTAGAATCATGCATATTGACTAAGTTGACAAAGCCCTCCGTCCCCGTCAACTTAGTAGGCCCACAAGTCAGCCTGCCACTATACTGTGTCCCAGCTAACAGGGGAGTATTCATTTTTTTGTGCGTAATAAGGAGGCACTTCCTTGCGTGCGAAGATATAGCTGGTGGGTCCGAGCTGTCAGCGGCGGTAACATTTTTTTCACGAAATACGGAGGCCCTTTCGGTGGGTCCCTGATGTCAGGTGGAGGAATCATTATTTTGCGTGTAATAAGGAGGCATCTCCTTGCGTGCGGCCGTGGACCCAGCTGTTAGCCTCTCCACGTACATTCCACTTCAGATGCTGTTGACCACGTTGACCAGGCCGCGCCGAGAGCACCAGGGCGGTGGACGACGGCGAGGCCTAGGAATGGAACGACACGGAGGCAGGGAAGACTCGGCAGTTGTTTCCCACGCGGAGGGGAGTATGACTGCACGAGGGTTTATCGTTAAATCTGCCGTCGCGGAGAATAACAACGGTGTGGATGAGTAGAGGGATGGCTAGGCCAGCGATGGGAGTACGGTGGGGCGGTGAGAGGCTCATGGCGGCAGACAGCCGCCGCAGGGAGGAGGGAGCAGGCAGTCCCTCGACGCTTGTTTGAGCGGCCGGAGCAGAAGAGCAGAGATTGAAGAAGACGACGGCCGTTGGATGGACATCCAACATCCTTTGCTGTAAGGCCACCTTTTTAGGAAAGCCTCAAATCTGTGGAAAACAACATACAACCCATCTGCCATTATTTCTAATAATTTACAGCCCATTTGCTAATTCTTAAGGGTTTTTTGGAGCCCATATTCTTTTTGTTAGCATTACATCCCATATTGTGGCCACGGTTAAAAAATTATACGAAATTTTGCATATTTCAAAAGGGTCCTAACTGTTTTTAATCCCTAAATTTTGACTCACATTTATACTGATTTTAAAAA
Source organism: Aegilops longissima (assembly GCA_021605205.1). Lineage (NCBI taxonomy): Eukaryota > Viridiplantae > Streptophyta > Magnoliopsida > Poales > Poaceae > Aegilops > Aegilops longissima. The sequence continues at coordinate 153,730,568 of CM038681.1, forward strand.
TAAATATATATCAATATAAAATCCAACAAATTCTCCATGCATAACAATTAATGTAATTTAAAATCTCGAAATGAAAAAAAGATATTTGAAACTAATTGCCGGTTTGATGTGTTTTAAAAATCTACAACCCATTTCTCATTATTGATAGGCCATTTTCTCGGCCAGCCGAATGAAGCTCTCCTCGTCTTGAAAGATTTGCAGCCCAACAGGCCTGACAAAGCAACTTACTTGGCAAATCACAAAAAACTGGGCTGTGGCCATGGACCCAAATATGGCCTCTCCACGTCATGATACTCTTCCGATGGAAGTCGGTCGTTGACCACATTGACCACGCCGCGCCGAGAGCACCAAGGCGGTGACGACGACGAGGCCTAGGAAGGGGACGACGCAGAGCCGGGGAAGACGCGGTAGTGGATGCCCACGCGGAAAGGAGTACGAGGGTTCACTGGTTCGGCTGTGGCGTGAGGCTGCCGTCGCCGCAGAATAACAGGGGGTGTGGGTGAGTAGAGGGATACCCTGGGCCAGCGGTGGGAGTAGTAGGGGGCGGTGAGGCCTCCGCGGCATCACAGCCGACCACGAGAGGCAGGAGCACACGACACGACCGGCGCTGCTTTGTGCGGCTGGAGCAAGAAGACCAGAGGTTGAAGAAGCACTATGGCTGTTGGATGGACATCGTACGGTCACTGGAGCTAGGATCGTTCATATTGACTAAGTTGACAAAGCCCTCCGTCCTCGTCAACTTAGTAGGCCCACAAGTCAGCCACCCACTATGGTGGGTCCCAGCTAGCAGGGGGTATTCATTTTTTGGTGCGTAATAAGGAGGCACTTCCTTGCGTGTGAAGATATAGCTGGTGGGTCCGACCTGTCAGCGGGGGGAACGTTTTTTTTCGCGAAATACAGAAGCCCTTCCCACGTACAATGCACGTACAGTGCGTAATAAGGAGGAACTTTCCTTGCGTGAGACCATGGACCTCGTGGGTCCCAGCCATCAGGCTCTCCACGTACAGTCATATTCCGATGACTCTCGTATGTTGACCATGCCGCGCCGAGCACACCGAGGCGGTGGACGACGGCGAGGCCCCAGACTGGAACGACCCAAAGATGGGGAATACGCGGCAGTGGAGTCGCAGACGGAGAGGAGTGGGAAACTTGACTGGTTCGGGTGCGGGGTGGGCCTACACTCGGCAGAGAATAACAGGAGGTGCAGAGTGGAGGGATGGCCTGGCCGTCGGCGGGGTAGCATTTCGCTGATGAGCGCAAAACAACACCGTTGGACGCCGAAGGCTGGAGCAGGCGGTTCCGGCAGCGCTGGGGGAAGAAGACGAGAGATTGAAGAAGAATGTCGGCCGTTGGATGTAAATCCAACGCCTTCTTAGGCTTCGACCTACTGGCCCACATGTTAGCCAGTCCATTTGTTTTTTTAGTCCATTTGGTGGGCTGGGTGAAACAATGATGTAGCATCTATGCAGCTCGTTTAAATCCGATTTGCATTTGTCTCGAAATCCGCGGACTTGCTGGGCTGGGTGAAAATATCATGTTGGGTTAGACGGAGAAATGTTATAAAAACATAAACACATGATTGCACCTCAGTAAAATCTTTGCAAGCTTATATACGGAATCACTAGGAATTAACTTGGCAAGTTATATATAAACAATTATTATTGGAGTATTATTTTGTAAGAACTTTCAACTTACGAAATAAAATATCATTTTAATTTGATGAGTTAATAGTACGTAGGCTATTATTATTTTTTAGGCTAGACATGGGACAGTTGAGTTGGTTCTAGGGGAAAGTACTAGGAGAAAACTCAGTTTACATCGAAAAAGAAAGTGGGAGAAAATTCAGAGACCTGCTAGGTCCACCTGAGGAGAGGAATATGTTGGGAGGAAGGAGATTCAAAGCACGGCAGCCGAGTGAACTAGTTTTTTTTACGGACAAGTGAACTAGTTTACATACATAAGCAAATAGCCACTAAAAAAGCAATCAGGTTAATGGGTTCTTAAAAGAAATATTTCAGACAAAATAGATAATTACGACACATAGGCTAATGTATGAAACACTCGGATGATAAAGGTGCTTATAAACAGATAAAGTATAACATCTAGACCTTCCTGGCACGCTTGATCATGACGCTGCGGCTGTCCGTGTACTCGTCGGTTACGGGAAGCAGACACGCCCTCATGTCCAAGATCTGCCTGTACATGTCGTAGCATGCGTATCGTCCTTGGCCGCGTAGGTTATGTAGGCTAGATTCGAGGGTACCTCCCATGTGTTCAGGTCGTCTTCTTTCATGTTGGCGTGTCGAGGGTCGATGATGGTCTCGGCGAGGTCAACCACGGAGTCCTTCTCCTGCCCGCCGATGATCTTGTATTGCTTCGGATGTCGACAAGCTTGTTGCACCGATGGCGAATCGCCACGTTCTTCCTTCTCTCCACCATAGCGAAGGTGCGATCGGCGCTGCCGATGAAACGGGCGAATGCTCCGAACTCTGTGCATCCATAGGACTGAGGCAAGGCATAGCTTCACCTAGTCCGTATCATTGGTGTACATCACATTCAAGTTGGTGCAGCCATAGGACTGAACGGCGAACTCCTTGCTGAAGTCCATATCCAGCAGGCTCACCCCTCGGATCGCCATTGGAGTCTCTGCGAGTGAACGAGTGTGTAGGCGGCGGTAGCAGTTCGTTTTTCAGCTCTTGGGGTACTGGATTCAACAAGATGGTGAGTGTGTACAACGCGACAACGATTATTACCCTCCTCATCCGCTGCACGCCCGCGAGAAGATGCACCTCGGCGCATTCAAACGCCTCCATTAAGAAACCTACTCGGCCACACGTCGTTTCACGAGCGGGTCTCATTGGTCTTGTAATAACAGGAGTTAGTGGTCACTTTACTTAAATTTAATTAGCTTTAATATAAATTTATACTTAAAACAAGCAATGCATTCGCCGTTCTATCGCTGCCACAGGATCAACATGCACAACAATTAGAATTATTATTCTCGGGACGCACACGATCAAGACATTTGTCGACTTTCACAAAGATAATACTACCAAGTTTGAACTGTTTGTTATGGTTGTTGTCCTCTGCATCATCATGCCGTGTTTCCCACTTGCAAGATTCGTAACCAACAAATAAGATCCAAATAATAAGTACAACAAAGATGCCTACACATCTCATTGATTCCCAACTTGCAAGATTCAGAACCAACAAATAAGATCCAAATAATAAGTACAACAAAGATGCCTACACATCTCATTGATTCCCAGCTAGCAAGATTCAGAACCAACAAATAATATTCAAATAATAATTACAACAAAGATGCCTACACATCTCACTGATTCCCAGCTTGCAAGATTCAGAACCAACCCATTAGAGCCTTTTGATAAAGTGAATATCGGGATTGAATCCATCTTGGCTAGCCATGTCATACAATCGAAGAACTTGGCGAATGCTCTTGACCGTCACAACATCTGTAGTTGAGTATTCCTGTTTGCACATCATGTTTGCACAACACAAACAAGGAGACATGAGATCATGATTTCACTTTAATAGCGGCCTCCTTGAACTCAACCTCCAGCTCTACTTGGATGAGGTCTACCTGGAGTTCCATGATTCAATTCATGCGCCTTTTTCTGCAGTTCACCTGAAATGAAGCAAAGATTGCATCATTTAGCTAGCAAGAAGTACTTGCTCTTGTGAGCTGGCAGGTTCTTCTTTAGTAGTTGCACTAAAATTGAGGAACATTAAGGTTGGCTGTCCGGCTCATGTAAGGTGCAACTATAATTTTCTTATCCTTTTGCGCAGTTCCACTAAAATAAAGTGCCATTGTGGTGACAAGTGACAGCTCCATCTTGCAAAGGCTAATAAAATGTTGCAGAGAGATTACCAGCGAGAACTTGACGGAGATTTTGAAACTCCAATCACCATTTTGTGCAGTTCCACCAAAATTGAGAGATGTTGCCCACGTGACATTTTAGTTGAACTGCACAAGACACTCATTCCAAAAAAAAGTCTTTTGTGCAGTTCACCAAAAGGTCACAATAGCAACAAGGTGAAATGGATATCCCTATCCGCACAAAATGATAGAAAGTAAACAGTTGCTGGTCAATAAGAATATACGAGACATATACAAAATGAAAGAAGCATCTTAATTATGTTCATGGAAATCACGCAAGGACAGTAGAAATTTTAAAACGTCAGCAATGCTTCATGTTACCAGAAGCATTACGATCAACAATGAGATTCCTCAAATATGGGATTACTTGGTGGCATTGCTTGTTTACCAGAAACAGTAAATCAAAAGCAGCTAAAGAGTTGGTTTAAGGGCATGGGACCATGGGGACACCAGGACACTCAGCAGCGTAAAGGAACAACTTACTTATCATACTGGTGAAAACACCAGGAGTGCCATTTGTAACACAATTTAATTGCATCTTATCATTGGAGGCATTAGATTAGCAATAACACTGGTTAGACATGTCTCTAAGGTAACAGTGTGATCGCTTCATTTTACATGCGCCCTTACATTAACAACAGAAAAGGTTGGTATAAGGACATGCGACGGTGGGCGATCGGCACAATGTACCTACAAGGAGGCATAAAGTGGTGATGCCGAGCTTGTTCACGCTATGTGAGGGCAGCAAACCTAATCTCGAGACCTTGTACTATGTGAGGGCAACAAATCTAATCTCGAGACCTTTTACTATGTGAGGGCAGCAAATCTAATCACGAGACCTTTTACTATGTGAGGGCAGCAAATCTAATCCTCGAGACCTTTACTATGTGAGGGCAGCAAATCTAATCCTGAGACCTTTTACTATGTGAGGGCAGCAAATCTAATCCTCGAGACCTTTTACTATGTGATGGAAGCAAATCTAATCCTGGACATACTCTGTTGACTTGTCCACCAGCCGCCACTTTCTATCCTTTTTTCAACCAATAATAGATATGTTCCTTATCCAGTTTGTACTGCGTTTTCCCATTATTTCCCTTTTCAACCAAGAGACCGGTTGGGTATCCGGTCTCTACTACTTTCACCATATTATTTCCTCTTTGAATCAAGTCCTAGATTCATGCTACAACTTTCCCCCTTTCTTCGTTGTTTGAACAAAGCCCTAGATTCGAATGCATGAAGTAGCTTTACCTCTAATAATACTAAAAATTTAGATGGCTTTGGAAGAGCTGATGGGAGTAGAAAAGATGCACATGCGCACACGTGGGGAGCTGGGGCAGTAGAGCAAGGCCGCTTCAAGAACTTATACCGAGGGTCGCGGGATGTCGGCGGCAGCAGGTCGGATCTACTGGACAATCGGCAGGGAGGAAGAAGGGTCGGAGGACCTCCCAAGCCGGGCGCCAGTCGGAGAGAACAGCACGGCGGAGGATCGGGCCCCTCCGTCAACTGTGGGTTTCCTCCCTCGGCGGCGATGACCGTGTGAACGATGCACCTTTTAGTCCTCTACACACACCAGCCGAAGGGATCCGGCCGGATCTGTGACCAGCGGTGAGCAGAGAGAAAATGTCGCTACCGCTGTCTTGTTTATATCTGGAGAGGATGAGAGAATGAAGAGAGCAACCCTAGTAAAGCAAGCGCTCAGGCCCCTGCGTCCATATATAGTGGAGTAATTATCTTTTTTTTCTCCACAACAAGCGTTTCAATTTGTGTACGTGGCATTAAAGAAAAGAAACTATCTATTTAAGGTTCACTTGTGCTCCCCGCCCCTCCATTCATTGAACAACCCCACGGGTGAATAAACATACAGTAAGTACTGTATTTATATAGAACGAACAAGCTCGAACTATTTTCGCGTAGTTAAAAGTTGAGGGCGGGGCTTTTCCCGAGCAGTACGCGCGGCAGTTTTCAGGTAGGCGGTTTGACAGAGAGGCGAGGAGGGTGAGCGAGTGGGGCTGTGCAATTTGACGGCTCGTTACTGCTGGAAAGACTTGTGATATGACCACTCACTATAGTCATGAATTTCTGGCGCTCCGACCGGGGTGATGCCCCCCTTCCGTTTCGCGCTCTAATCTGGTGCATGACACGTCGACCCGGATGCTGGCTCTCCCCCATGTCGGAGTAGTAAGAAGGAGCAAAGAATGATGCGGTATATACTAGTACTATACTACTCCTCCGTTCCTAAATATAAAGTCTTTGGAGAGATTTCACTATGGACCACATACGGAGAAAATGAGTGAATCTACACATAAATGCATCTATATACATCCGTATGTGGTCCACAAAGAAATATCTACTAAGACTTATATTTAGGAACGGAGGAGTACTACTCAGGTCGGAGGAGTGCGAACCACGGCAGCCCAGTGAACCAGCGGTCAGGCGAACCACGGTAGCCAAAGAAACCAGCAGAGAAAACAATGTGGTGATATGGCCATAAAAAACAATGTGCTATGGTCCACACTGTAGCATGTACAATAACACTCCTCTTTGTTTCGATCCCTGAGTTAGAGCTAGTTTGGGTTGAAATAGCCTCAAATTATCGAAACAAGAGGGGTTAGTTTGAGCTAGTTTGCTCTAACCCAGCTAAAAAAACTAGCCCGGTGGAGAGGTTCTAATTGGGTTAGTTATCCTCGGGCCCACTAAAAGAGAACTAAAAGAATCTCACCTCCCCGCACCAGATCACTCCCCCCCCCCTCTCGCACGACTCCTCTCTGTTCCCCATAGGGCCGCCCGCCCAAGCGCCGCTCGCCCTCTCTCTCCTCCACCCGCCCTCTCCTTCGGCCTCCGCCGCCCTACTCGGCCGCCTCTCTCCTCGGCCTTGAAGGTCGCCCCGCTCCCCCTTCACCAGTCGTTTTTCTCCCTCTCTCGTGCGCGGCGGCGGCGCATCTACCAGGGAGGTCGCGAGAGGGGTGAGTTTGTTCATTCCTTCACTGTCTCACGGCCATATCATTGATCTTGCTTGCTCTAGCGCTAATTCTGATTTGGAAAAGTAGATCCTGATCAAACTTGCTATAGATTTGTGGTGCACACATGGAACTGTTTGATGCTGCTTGAGGAGGTAATAAATCTTTCTAGAGGCCCAAAGATTCAGGCCACCTTTCTAGGTATTTCAATTTCAGGCTTCCATTATTTGTATAGGCCCAAAGATTCAGTTCACCTTTCTAGGTATTTCAATTTCAGGCTTGCATTATTTCTAGAGGCCCAAAGATTCAGTTCACCTTTCTAGGTATTTTAGTTTCAGGCTTGCATTATTTCTAGAGGCCCAAAGATTCAGTTCACCTTTCTACGTATTTCAGTTTGTGCTTACATTATTTCTAGAGGCCCAAAGATTCAGTTCACCTTTCTAGGTATTTCAGTTTCAGCTTGCATTATTTCTAGAGGCCCAAAGATTCATTCACCTTTCTAGGTATTTTAGTTTCAGTGCTTGCATTATTTCTAGAAGCCCAAACATTTAGTTCACCTTTCTAGGTATTTCAGCTTTCAGGCTTGCATTATTTCTAGAGGCCCAAAGATTCAGTTCACCTTTCTAGGTATTTTAGTTACTGTGCTTGCATTATTTCTAGAGGCCCAAAGATTAAGTTCCCGATCGGCGACAAGCGGCCCTGCTACCCATGCCGGTGCCGACCTCAACTCGCAAGGGGCAAGGCCTGAGGGGTTCCTGGGCTTGGGCTCTCTGAGCCTTCCTCTGAGTGACGATGGCGAGCTCCTCCTCTCGGTGCGTGAGGGCTCCTGCTCCTCCCTATCGTGAATGACTTCCGTGATGAGTTAGCTCATTCTTTGTTCCGTGAAGTGTTTTTTATTTTGTGAAGCTTGATTGACGACTTGTATGTTTAAGTGGGATATCTCATTTGTATGGACAAAGTAAAAATTATCATGTTTTGCATGCTTGATTTGTATAGATGGTTCGTTTATGTCAATTGTGAGCGGGAGGAGGCCACAGAAGAGCCGGACACACCAAGAGGGTGCTTGGATCCAAGGGACTTATTTTAGTCTGACTAAAAATAGGGTCCAAAGTTGTGACGCCCCCGATTCAATCGTACACTAATCATGCACGCAAATGTGTACGATCAAGATCAGGGACTCACGGGAAGATATCACAACACAACTCTAAAACATAAATAAGTCATACAAGCATCATAATACAAGCCAGGCCCTCGAGGGCTCGAATACAAGTGCTCGATCATAGACGAAGTCAGTGGAAGCAACAATATCTGAGTACGGACATAAGTTAAACAAGTTTGTCTTAAGAAGGCTAGCACAAACCGGGATACAGACGAAGAGGCGCAGCCTCCTGCTCGATCCTCCTAACTACTCACGGTCGTCGCCGCCGGATTGCATGTAGTAGTAGGCACCTCCGTGTAGTAGTCGCCATCGACGGTGGCGTCGCCTGCTCTCCAGGCTCCGTCGTGCAGTCGCAGCAATCGGATAGAGATAGGGAAAAAGGGGAACGAGGCAACCGTGAGTACTCATCCAAAGTACTCGTAAGCAAGGAGCTACACTACATATGCATGGATATATGTGTAAAGGGCCATATCGATGGACTGAATCGCAGAATGCCGTAATAAGAGGGGATAGCTAATCCGTCAAGACTACGCTCAGCAGCCTCCGCCTTGCAGCATGTAGCAGAGAGTAGACTGAAGTCCTCCAAGTATCATCACATAGCAATAATCCTACCCGGCGATCCCCTCCTCGTAACCCTGAGAGAGAGGGTTGTATCTGGCACTTGGAAGGGTGTGTTTTATTAAGTATCCGGTTCTAGTTGTCATAAGGTCAAGGTACAACTCCAAGTCGTCATGTTACCGAAGATCACGGCTATTCGAATAGATTAACTTCCCTGCAGGGGTGCACCACATTACCCAGGCCCACCTCTCTCCTAGGCGGTCTCAACCTGCCCTGTCGCTCCGCCTCAAAGCTCCACTCGCGGGTGCTCCACAAGCCAACCCGACTTTAGTAACCACATGTATCATGTGTAAAGTATATAGTATATACCCGTGATCACCTCCCGAGTGATCACGGCCCGATAGTATAGCACAGTAGACGGACAAGAATGTAAGGCCACAGATGGAATACTAGCATCCTATACTAAGCATGTAGGATTGCGGGTAAAGGTAACAACAGTAGTAGCAAGGACAGGCTATGCATCGGGATATGTATAATGTAGCGGTAACATGCTACACTACTCTAATGCAAGCAGATAGAGTAGAATAGGCGATATCCGGTGATCAAGGGGGGGCTTGCCTGGTTGCTCGGGCAAGAGAGAGGGTCACAATCTGCGTCGTCGAGCCGGGGCAGCAGCGGCGTCGGTCTCGTAGTCTACCGAGAGAGAAGAGGGGAAGAAACAATGAATACCATGCAAACAGATGCATATCGATGCATGACATGACAAGTAACTATGCTAGGGGTGCCCTAATGCGGTATGAGGTGATACCGGTGAAGGGGGGAAGCATCCGGGAAAGTATTCGGTGTTTCACGTTTTAGGCGGAGGAGCCGAGGGGAAAGTTGCGAGTTCGATAGGTTAGGGGGGTGTGGCGGACGAATGGGTTGCGTATCCGGAATCGTCTCGTCGTTCTGAGCAACTTTCTTGTTGAAAATAATTTAATCCGAGTTAAGAATTAAAAGTTATGATTTTCTAAAGATTTTATTAATTTCTGGAATTTAATTAATTATTTAAATAAATTCGAAATTAGATTTATGACGCCGACATGATGTCATGTCGACGCCGACGATCAATGTAGTTGATCGGTCAACTGACCAATGGGTCCCATCGTCGATGACACATTTTAATTAATGATTAATTAAACTAATCATAATTAATTACGGGGTGGGCCCCACTGCCGTTGTTTGATTAATTAACTAATAGTGAATTAGGTTATTCTAATTGTGATTAATTAACTTAATTAATTTGTTAATTAATTAATTAATTTAATTATTATTATCTATATATATATATATATTTAAATTCTTTTTTTAAATAAAACGTTCTAGGGGGCGTGGGCCCCCACTGTCATTGGCCCAGGGGGGCATAACGGTATGTGAGCTTTGGTCAAGGCGTGCGCCGAGCGGCACACTGGCGACAGACGCCGTGTGCGAGGGGGCAGGCGCAACCACGAGGCGCGCTGCGCACGCCGCGCCAGCGCCAGAGCCAAGGGAGGCGGAGGAGGGACGACGCGAACGCAGGCCTCGGAGGATGTGCGGCGATGACGGAGGCGTGGTGACCAACGGCGACGCAGCGCCGAGGCGCGGGCGTCTGACGGGTTGGCGAACAGGCACGACGGGCGGGTGAGAGCCACGGTGAGCGCTGGGCGGGCGCGACAGCGGCAACACGGGCGAGGCAAGCACCCGCGAAGGGACGGGAGGGCCCTGGCGAGGCGGGCGGTGGCGGTGCGGCAGAGCATCCGTGGCGGGCGGCGCTCGTCGGGTGGACGGGAGCTCCGGCGAGGAGGATCCGCGGCAACCAGCGCCGAGGAGCACTCGGCGTAGCCACCGCTGGCAGCGTCTTGCGCGCCGACGCAATCGTGGCACGCGGGGGGAAGCAGAGGGCGCGCGATGCGGGCAAGAGAGAAGAGGGGCCTCACCACCGGTCGTGGGTCTGGGCGAGGGCGGGAGGTTCGGGAGGCCGACGGGGGCGACACGACAGTGAGCGGGAGGAGTCCGCGGCGACGCGCCGAGCCGGCATGGGGGCGGCGAGCAGCGACGGGTCGTCCACGGGCGCTGGGGACGGCGGGCGGCGTCGACGAGGAGGAGGCAGGCCGGCGGAGAGGGCTCCTGGCGGCGTCGTTGATGAGGCGGCGGGGTCGTGCCCGATCCGATCTGGATCGGGGAGAGGGGGAGAGTGGGGAAGTGGGGGACGGGGTGCGATTAGGGTTTGGGGAATGGATAAGGGAAGGGGGCGTGGCGGTTGGGCCGAATGGGTGAATGGGCCGGCCCGTTGGGTCTGCTGGCCGGGGGTCTTTCTCTTTTTTGTTTCCTTCCTGTTTTTTTTTTTCTTTTGTATTTTCTTTCTGTTTTATTTATTTTAAATTACTTAGGCATTTTATAAAAATGGGTTTGTTGCACCATAATTACCTTTGTAATATTTAGTACAAACCAAACATTTTATTTTAATGTTTAAAACTTTTATTATTTACCAAACTTTGACTTTGACTTTTGGACCGGTTTTGTTCTAACGATAGATTAGCAGCAGTAATCGTGGTGACGTGGCACCATTAGCGTGGGATCACTGTAGCATAATTATCCGGGCGTTACAAATCTCCTCCACTACAAGAAATCTCGTCCCGAGATTTAAGAGGGGGACTAAGGGGAAAATTCTGATGAGTCTTCTCGGTCTTAGTGGCTCTTCTCGAAGAGGTCGATCCATTAAATTGATGTCTTCATTTCTCCGCTTCAGATCATCATGATGAAGTCGGCATCCTTTCTTCGGGATCTTCATCGTATTTACGAATAGGTAACGGGGTAGATCGGAAACGACAGAATTCTATAAGGGTAATAACATGGGATTAACCCATGAATGAGCATATGAGTACCTCTCGAGTTGAACAAATAAAACACACGTTGAGCAAAGTAAGAAGATACCATAAGAAGTTTGAAACAGATAGACAATTGTCGTTGCCTGAAACAAGGCAACGGGTATAGGTATTGTGTTTAATATCAGAATTGATGATCCCACGGAAGGTGGCTCGTGAATTACATACGAAGCCAAGCGTGAGGAATAACTTTAGAAACAGGGTTGTACAGGAGAGTCAGGTTTCGATCCTGTGGAACTGTGGGTTATGGGCCCACCATGTGGGTTAAAAGTAGGAAGGGCGGAGACGTCTTGCGTGATCATGCAAGCAAGGCATGTCAGAGGGTAGCCTGTCGATTATGTCGGCAACAATGTCGATACCAAGGGCGAGGGACGAAGAGAACCATTTTTCCTGCTCGTTGAACGAGGCGGACCAGTAGGCAAAGTTCTCGTCCATCGGTGGTTATCGGAATGCTATAAACAAGAGAAACAAGGTCTTACTGACACGGTTGTACACCAAGGTGTCTACATAAGCAGGGAAGTATTACTGCTTATATCATATAGATCACAAGAAACGTTAAACCAACCAATGGAAAGGAAAATAGGATTATCAGATTAAACAGAACAACGGAAAGGAAAATGTGTTTAAACACATATTTCAAGGGTATATCCTTCCCAAGGACAAGCAGAGCATGATATCCATGACAGGATATAATGTAGAAAACTCTTTAGGTAGGGGAGAGAAATTTCATGACATTACCCATACAGCGGTGTTTGGATAATTTAGAAGGAAACATTTAGCATTGGCTTCAAATGTCCTTGTTGAAAATCAGAGTACCACAAACATGCTTCGAGATAGCATTGCATGGTCTTCAAGCAAAGTTTAGACTTTGGAAACAAAAAGGGCCCATCAGGAAGAACTTATAGAATAAGTCTTACAATTTCCTCATGGAAGAAAGGATAGCCTGACTGAAAAGGAAACCATAACAATAGGGCCTCCGGCCAGGTGTGCTAGGCACGACATCACCTTCTTGGGTCACATAAAGACAATTGTTATAACTCTTGGAAATATGTCCCAACCATCATATCGACGAGATTCAGATCTGATTGGTGTCGATACCTCAAACTCACGACGCCGAGGAAAAAGGTGCGACACAAATTGACGAGAAGACATCGAAGATTCTCGAAATGAACTATGGAAGCGAGTTCCGAAACAAGAGTTCATCATTAAATCAAGAAGAGGATGAGGAGGTGACTGATGGACTCAGCGATAACTCATCGAGGTATCCAAAAGATGGATCTCCACAATTATGTGGATAAGGAGATAACATTTGTCATATCAAATGATATAAGGAAGTAAGCTCGAGGAAGAAATACACAATTAAACATTGGTTGAAAGGTGCGCCCGAAATATGGGTTGGGTTGCAGGACCAATGTCGGAATGGTGATTCAATAATTAATAGTCTAAGAATGAACGGCCGACCATTAAGAGGGTTGCTAGGAGGGCAGAATCCAAACAACACCGTTCACTTGTGAGTACCCCGGTTGGAATCAACACGAGGACCAAGAAAGAATGGTGATGGTGAGAAGTATCATTATAGCAAGAATTCTGAAGAGGTGGAGCAATCCTCACAACATTCTTGACATCAAAGATGGTAATACTCCGCGGTAGAATCATAACATAAGTAGGATAGAAAGGAACTCAAGGAACAACACAAAACAGGAACAATTTTTGTGTTGGAGGGAATCTAATAATGTTGTGGATGATAACCCAAACCATCGAGGGCAAAGGATGCTATTTCTCATCAAGAATTGATAGATATCTTGGAAGACCCTGAATGTTGATGATGATCACGACACATTTGTCGAGAGGTTTCAGAAGATGTAATCGGTCGGGATGACATCAAGTCAGCGGAAATGATGAAGCCAAAAGTCATTGGAACCATGGAGTACGACACAAACTCGAAATCAAGCTTGCCGTACAAGGTCAAACGGTATGACGAGGAAGATCGATTGTAAGATTAGCTCACCGTCGAAATTTGTGCTCCGAGAAGAAGGACCCGTAGTACAGTTAAAATTTAGCATGATAATGATATAGCCGATCAGGCTAGGAATGATGTGATCGGGTACAAACTTCGTACTTATAGAAGCTTACAAGAGTTGTTGAACCGTAGTGCGGACTCGGTTCAGTTATTGGTGTCTTTGAGTGTTTAGTAACTCGAGAGCCCATGAAAATTGGAATCGATGGGAATGTAGCACTTGATGAAGAACTCATAAGAAGTTACGCAGTTCCATGATAATCTCGAGATACCGGGGGTAATACTCGATGACGATCAAAGTAGAAGTTGGACTGGGGTATTGCTCTCTGTAAGACAAGTGCTTAAACTTGCACGAAAACGGTATTTAAAAGAGAACATGGTCGGAACCACGATTGCAAAAGGCCAGATCCCAAATATAAGATGAACTTATACCAAAGGAATAATTAATTTAAGAGAAGCTTTAATGATAAGATCTACATCTTGTCCATGGGCATGAACACAAGTTCAAGGTCGACTCCCACTTCTCCAAAGCATAACCTTACATTCACTTCTTGTTTCGATAATGGCATTAGTGTTGAAAGTTTTACCTGGTGAAATACCCTATGAGTATGACCCTGAAAACTTCCGAGTTCAAACATAGTAAGGAAGGCATAGGTTTAACCCATCAGGGCATCTTACGAACATATACCACAAACTTCGGGGTAAATAATACAAGCTCGAAAGTAGAGCATTGTTCAAAAGCAGATGATACAATTTACCAAAGGCATTATATACCCATGTAAAGGCTCTCAACGTTATTCAATATGAAGGACACTTTCGGATAAAATCCGACAAAGGAACCGATGGTCCACAAGGGATCTGATGTGAGCATCGGTACTCAACCAGAGGAAGAAGAATGCACAGGCATCATATTATAGAACATCGGAATAATTCGATGCTTAGATAGCAAAGGAATTTCGATTTCCAAAACAAAGGATCAGAAGCAGCTGCTCTGATCAAGGATGGATAAGTTGGATATACCAGAGGCACAATTGATGACAGATACTTTGGTCGAGAACCAGCTCATGTTCAAAATGACGTCTGAGCCGGAAAGATAATCCTAGGACTCGACTGATGATTGTGTGCATTCGCACACATGCTGAATCAATAGGATCAAAATGACGGTGTCAAAAGATACTAGTGAATATTGCCAGATACATGGGAAGCATCCATAATGCAAGTAGACAAGTATTTGCAGAGCAATAAAGCTGCTAAGGATTATTGGAGGATCGAATAGTATTTTGAAGACCATTGTGAAACACATGAACAACTGGGGGATGAGCGGATACTCGATAAGTGCGAGAATTATCTGTAGGGGTATTCATGCGACAAAGAACAGCAAGGCAGTAAGCTCAAAGGATTATCGAAACATTAGAGAGAATTTCGGGGTATCTTGTAATAACAAGACCAACTGGGGATGAATGTAAGAATAACAACTGCAAGTAGTTATCCATAAGGGTTGACGGTGGAAGGAATTGCAAACGATGGACACAAGTTCTCGGGTTAATAGCGGAGAGTATCTTGAGGGTCTTCACGTGCAATGCATTTATCATCGATAATAAGAGGCTCTCCGGGTGAAAGTGATAACGAGATCCTAATGTTAGATTTAGTAAAATTCATTTAACCGAATAGAAGAGATCGAGTCCGGAGTAAAGGTCGAGGAGTAAAAGATCCTAGTACCACCCGATGGCGGCGTGGGCCCGTGGGACACACAGCCATGTTAGTAAAAGTTTTGCAATGTCTAGACTCGACTTGCCAAGGAGTGTGGAAGGGGATTCCTACAGGTGAGTCGGCTCGATACCAACTTGTGACGCCCGATTCAATCGTACACTAATCATGCACGCAAATGTATGCGATCAAGACCGAGGACTCACGGAAGATATCACAACACAACTCTAAAACATAAATAAGTCATACAAGCATCATAATACAAGCCGGGGCCTCGAGGGCTCGAATACAAGTGCTCGATCATAGACGAGTCAGCGAAGCAACAATATCTGAGTACGGACATAAGTTAAACAAGTTTGCCTTAAGAAGGCTAGCACAAACCGGGATACAGATCGAAGAGGCGCAGGCCTCCTGCACAGGATCCTCCTAACTACCCACAGGTCGTCGTCGTGGACTACATGTAGTAGTAGGCACCTCCGTGTAGTATTAAGCCATCGGCGGTGGTGTCGACTCGGCTCCATCGTGCAGTCGTAGCAATCGGATAGAGATAGGGGAAAAGGGGGAACAAGGCAACCGTGAGTACTCATCCAAAGTACTGCAAAGCAAGGAGCTACACTACATATGCATGGATATATGTGTAAAGGGCCATATCGGTGGGTGAACTACGAGAATGCCGTAATAAGAGGGGATAGCTAATCCTGTCAAAGACTACGCTCGGCAGCCTCCGCCTTGCAGCATGTAGCGAGAGTAGATCAAGTCCTCCAAGTAGCATCACATAGCAATAATCCTACCCGCGATCCCTCCTCGTAACCACGAGAGAGAGCGACCACCGGGTTGTATCCGCACTTGGAAGGGTCATTTTATTAAGTATCTGGTTCTAGTTGTCATAAGGTCAAAGTACAACTCCAAGTCGTCCCATTATCAAGATCACGGCTATTCAATAGATTAACTTCCTGCGGGGTGCACCACATTACCCGACACGCTCGATCCCATTTGTCCGGACACACTTTTCTGGGTCATGCCAGGCCGCGGAAGATCAACACGTCGCAACCCCACCTAGGCACAACAGAGAGGCCAGCACGCCGGTCTAAACCTAAGCGCCAGGGTGCAGGCCCATCGCCTTAGCACACTTGCACGTTATGTCTGTGACGAAGCGAAACTAGCCCCCTTAATACAAGAGCAGGCTTAAATTCCAATCCGGCGCGCGCCGCTTAGTCGCTGACGTCACGAAATGCTTCGGCTGATACCACGACGCCGGTTGCCCATATCTTGTCCCACGTGGCGGTTAGTGCGTATAAGGTCAACGACCCAACTCAGATCAAATACCAAGATCTCGTTAAGCGTGTTAAGTATCCGCGAACGCCGAACAGGGCCAGACCCACCTCTCTCCTAGGCGGTCTCAACCTGCCCTGTCGCTCCGCCTCAAAGATCCACTCGTGGGTGCTCCACAAGCCGACCCGACTTTAGGCACCACATGTATCATGTATAAAGTATATAGTATATACCCGTGATCACCTCCCGAGTGATCACGGCCCGATAGTATAGCACAACAGACGGACAAGAATGTAGGGCCACAGATGGAATACTAGCATCCTATACTAAGCATGTAGGATTATGGGTAAAGGTAACAACGGTAGTAGCAAGGACAGGGCTATGCATCGGGATAGGTATAACGAAAGCAAGAATATGCTACACTACTCTAATGCAAGCGAGATAGAGTAGAATAGGCGATATCTGGTGATCAAGGGGGGTTGCTGGTTTCTCTGGCAAGAGAGAGGGGTCGTCAACTCAGTAGTCGAACCGGCAGCAGGCGTCGGTCTCGTAGTCTACGAGAGAAGAGGGGAAGAAACAATGAATACCATGCAAGCAGATGCATATCGATGCATGACATGACAATAACTATGCTAGGGGTGCCCTAACGCGGTATGAGGTGATACGGTGAAGGGAAGCATCCGGAAAGTATTCGGTGTTTAGCGTTAATCGAGCGGAGAGGGCCGGAGGAAAGTTGCGAGTTCGATAGGTTAGGGGGGTGTGGCGGACGAACGAGTTGCGTATCCGGAATCGTCTCGTCGTTCTGAGCACCCTTTCATGTTGAAAATAATTTAATCCGAGTTACGGATTAAAAGTTAAGATTTTCTAAAGATTTTATTAATTTCTGGAATTTAATTAATTATTTAAATAAATTGAAATTAGATTTATGACATCGGCATGATGTCATCTTTGACGTCGTGATCAATAGAGTTGATCGGTCAACGACGACCATGGGTCCCACTGTCGATGACACATTTTAATTAACATATTAATTAAACTAATCATAATTAATTAGGGGGTGGGCCCCTTTGTCGTTGTTTGATTAATTAACTAACAGCTAATTAGGTTAATCTAATTGTGATTAATTAACTTAATTAATTCAATAATTAATTAATTAATTTAATTATTATTGTCTATATATATATATATATATATTTTTTTTTTAATAAAAGCGTTACAGGCGTGGGCCCCATTGGCCCACAGGGGGCATAGCAGGCTCATGAGCTTTGGTGCGGGGCGTGCGCCGGCAGGCACAATGCAGGCGGCAGTGCCGTCTTGCGAGGGCGCGGCGCAACCCGAGGGCGCGCGCCGCCGCACCGGCGGCCGTGCCAAGGAGGGAGGAGGACGACGGCGAACGCAGGCGGAGGGGATGTCTGACGACGGCAGCGGGAGGCGTGGTGACCAGCGGCACGCGCCGCGCGGCGCAGCGTCTGAGATGGCGAACAGGGGCACGCCGGGCGGGTGAGAGCCACGGTGGCCTTGGGCAGGGTGCGACAAGCGCAACACCGAGCGAGGCAAGCACCGCGAGAGGGGCGGGAGGGGCCCTGGCGAGGAGCGGGCGGTGGCGGTGCGGCATCGTCGGGTGGACGGGAGCTCCGGCGAGGAGGATCCGCGGCAACCAGCGTCGAGAGCACTTCAGGCGTAGCCACCTTGCTGGCAGCGTCTTGTGGCCAGCCTGATCGAACGGATGTGGGAAGCGGAGGGCGCGCGATCACGGGAAGAGAGGAGAGGGGGCCTCACCACTGGTCGTGGGGTGCAGGCGATGGCGGGGGAGGTTAGGGGAGGCCGACGGGCGACACGACGGAGCGGGAGGAGTCCGGCGGCGGCGCGCCAGCTGGGCGTGGGGCGGCGCGGCAGCGACGGGGGTCGCCCACGGGCGCTGGGACGGCAAAGGCGGCGTCGACGAGGAGGAGGCAGGCCGGCGGAGAGGGCTCCTGGCGGCGGCGTTGACGAGGCGGCGGGGTCGTGCCCCGATCCGATCTGGATCGGGGAGAGGGGGAGAGTGGGGAAGTGGGGGTCGGCGTGCGGTTAGGGTTTCGGGGGGAATGGATAAGGGAGGCGTGGCGGTTGGGCCGAATGGGTGAATGGGCCGGCCCGTTGGGTCTGCTGGCCGGGGTCTTTCTCTTTTTTTTGTTTCCTTCCTGTTTTCTTTTTTTTTTCTTTTGTATTTTCTTTCTGTTTTATTTATTTTAAATTACTTAGGCATTTTATAAAAATGGGTTTGTTGCACCATAATTACCTTTGTAATATTTAGTACAAACCAAACATTTTTATTTTAATGTTTGAAAACTTTTATTATTTACCAAACTTTGACTTTGACTTTTGGACCGGTTTTGTTGTAACGATAGATTAGCAGCAGTAATTGTGGTGACGTGGCACCATTAGCGTGGGATCACTGTAGCATAATTATCCGGGCGTTACAAAAGTAGTCAAATGATTGAGATAGAGCATTTATTGTCAATCTAACCCTGCCATCCATACACCTCTTTGGTTTAGAGTTAGTTCAGGGTTAGAATCTAACTCTAACCTCTAACTGAGTTAGAGTTCTCCTGGCCTCAGTTCATCGCCATCATACTTTCCCCATTTCTATGTTTTCAGTATCCTGCGAATCAAAGAGGCCCTTTTTTTGCGAGAAAAATCAAAGAGGCCCTTTTTTTGCGGGAAAAATCAAAGAGGCCCTTAGACTGGTTTAGGTCCGGTCATTTTTTATAAACGTGTTATGTCCAAAATTTAATGAACGTGCTCCGGTTTCCACGAAAATAATCTGGTTTCATGTAGTAATTCATTCATTTATTTATTATTCTATGGGGGGTTTGCATGTAATTCGTGAGGTCTGAAATGTAAAGTACCCCGACATATGCTCGAGTCGTGCATGCACTACGACCCAGATGCTCTATGTCCCACATGTTGGCGAATGGGAGCCCGTGGAAATAGCCTAGGAGTACATATAGGAGGATAGATGCGTGAAAAAATATGTACTGTGAAGCGTAGCCGCAGTTCAAAAAGGAGACCTAAAGTGATGACAGCTATAGGTCGCACGCACCCAACTAGTGGTACTAGACATACGACTAGTTTTCCCTCAAAAAAAAAGAGGCACGAGTGCTCAGTACTCCTATTCTATAAACACGAGTCCCATCGACAACAGCGTCAGTGCTACAGCTAGCTCTCCTCCTCGTTTCTCTCTTCTAATTCTAAACTCGGCGGCGCTTGGGGTGGGGCGGGTTTGCTCAATCATGACCCCACCTCACGGTGAAAGCGTTACGACTGGAATAAAATGCCATATACTCCCTCCGTTCATAAATATAAGCCTTTTTAGATAGTAGTTCAAATGGAATACAACATACAGATGTATGTAGACATAGTTTAGAGTGTAGATTCACTCATTTTGCTCCGTATGTAGTAGTCACTTGCTGGAATCTTTAGAAAGACTTATATTTGGGAACGGAGGGAGTACTATACTAATAAAATACTAAGGCCACGAGGCGTGCGGTGCTGGTTATAGGAGGCAAGAAGAAGAGATGCATCCATCGACGACGTCCACCCCTCGACTCGAGGCGCCGCCCACGAGCACGACGCCTAAGTAGCAGCGGCTTTAAGTGGGCAGGTCGGCGTGCTTCGAACAATGGCGTCCAAAGATTCCAGCCACCGGAAGAAGGCCAATGTCTTTCTATCCTCGCTTGCCTTGTAGTGGCCTATGTAGACGATTTCCTCATAGGCGTGGATGTGCGGTCGTACGTTTCTTGCATGGCGGCGCTGCTGGCGGCGGCAGCCTCGAGTGCACATTCTTCGTCGCGACCTCCGGCACATGCAGGGCCACCAGGGCTTGAAAGAGTTCGTCACCATGTAGGCCGATGAGGGTGGCAGGCAATGAGGAGCCTGGGCACGCGGGCTGGAGCAGTACGGCAAGGTCGTCTGCGCGCTTCTTGACGGCAGTGAAATTGCGGATGGAGTTGACCATCATGTCGTCCATGTGAGAGGAGAAGCCGGCGTCGGCGAGGGCTACGATGCCTGCGGTCGCCAAAGACCGTCAGTAACGCTGCTGCTGCGGTCGAGGCCGCAGGCGGCGCTTGGATGATTTGGCACACCGATCGCCGCTTCGTCCATCGCCTCCATAGGTGCTTGTGGCTTCTGGTCACTTGGTCTTGGATTGGAGTGAGTAGTGTTGCGCAGAGACTTGGGAGTAGATGGATTGGAGTGGTGGGCGCCTTTATTATGAGAGTCCAAACTTTGTTGCATTTACATCGTGCTGGCTCTATTCTGCTTCTCCAATTAATTCCCTCTGCATGTAATTGAGGATGCATCATTGACCATTCAACGTCTCGGGAACCGCTACCCTCTTCCTCCTTGGCATTCAAGCAACTATGGACCCGTCGACGACGAGGTGCCTATGGTGACTTCGTAAATTTCAAGATGATAGTGTCGTGCGTGTGTGCGTTCATAGGGGTGAGTGTATGCGGCGTGTATATGAGCGCTTGCGTCATCTTGTGTCAAAAAAAGCGTAAATGCGTGTCAAAAGAGACTAGTCAAGATACTCAATATTGTGCACCTCGGAGAGGAAAATGATAGAACTAAATGCGCATTTATTTACGGTGCAAATTCACTCATTTTGCTCCATATGTACTCCGTCTCGGTGTAGTCTAGTCACTTGTTGAAATATCTAGAAGGGCAAATACTCCTTTCGGTTTACGTATTATACTAGCAAGTAGTTATGCGTACTAGTACAATAGTGGGCTCACATAGCAATTTTGTCTCATGCAAGAGCTCGGCTATATCGTGCTCCAATGTTCGCGAATCGCAACGTTCGGTTTGCGCTTCGCTCTTCGCCTCTTGAGAAGGCGAACAATGATGTTACTACTACTGCTTCTACATTGTCGAATCCTTTGCTGCATGTCCGTCCCATGAGTGGGACGGATAGCTTGTTGTAGAAGTACTACTAAGCAAAAGCCTGTCCTCGTTTATAGCAACCGCACATGGGCGAGGATAAGGCGTGTAGTAAAATCAAGCTTCTCCTCGTTATGCGAGTTGACGCGACACATCATAGCACTGGCCCCACATGCTTGCCTCTAAACTTGGCTAAAAGACCCGATGTACAATATATTTGCTGCAACCTCTAACATTTACCCACCACAAATTAAAATATATGTGGCCGTATGCATCGTTACGATGCAGAGGCGAGAGTCCCCTTTTCAAAAAAAATTAAAATATATATTCTGTCTTGACCAGATGAGCGTGCAAACTGCAATCACCGGGGTGACAGTAGGGCTAGAAGACTATTTTTTTAAAAAAAAAACTTGAGGCGGCCACATAGCATGGAGCCGACCCCAGCGATTTTAAGCTTACAGCACGGTACCGCTATCCTAGACTACTCTACACATGAAACGCCACATGGCGTCCGGGCTGCGCTTGGCTCTTCGCCTCTTGAAGTCGAACAATGATGGAGTACTACTGCCTTTGGAGGAGTACTACAAGATGCGCTTCGCCATCGACACCGATTGAACTGCTGCATGTCCACCGCGTGCGGAGGGAGGCGTGTGGCAGCTTCTCCTAGTCTTGCCAGCCACCACGCTCATGGGCGAGGGAGGGACGCTCCTGCATTTGCGTGTATGACAGGTGGGCCTGACAGGTGTGTGGCCAACCTGTCATACAACCAAAGGTAGGTGCAGTTAAGTCCGCGAGGGAGAGGATAATCAAACTTCTTGTTGATGTACGAGTTGACGCGACACATCAAAGCACTGCACTCGATATACTCCCTCCTTTCCGGTTTATAAGGCTCAATTCAAAAATCTCACCAACCAAGGTACTGTAGATGGTGAGTGGTGGAATATTTTTTGTACTCCCTCCTTTCCGGTTTATAAGGCTCAATTCAAAAATCTCACCAACCAAGGTAGATGGTGAGTGGTGGAATACTTTCTGTATTTTGCAAAAGCACCCAATTAATGCTCTTGTTTTTCTCAAAAAAGTACCCCCTTCTTTCCGGTTTATAAGGCTCAATTCAAAAATCTCACCAACCAAGTTAGATGGTGAGTGGTGGAATACTTTTTTGTAGTTTGCAAAAGCACCCAATTGATGCTCTTGTTTTCCTCAAAAAGGTATGTTTACCAATGCATTAATTGCAATGCATGCATGCATAAATTACATGCATTGGTCAATTTTCTCTTAATACTTTCATGCAATGATTTAATGCACCTTGGAATCTGAACATGTGATGGGTTGAGCCTTATAAAATGGAAAAACTAAAATTTTGAGATAAGCCATATAAACCGGAAAGGAGGGAGTATGTTTACCAATGCATTAATTACAATGCATGCATGCATAAATTACATGCATTGGTCAATTTTCTCTTAATACTTGCATGCAATGATTTAATGCACCTTGGAATCTGAACATGTGATGGGAAACAACCAAATTGAGCCTTATAAAATGAAAAAAATAAAATTTTGAGATAAGCCCTATAAACCGGAAAGGAGGGAGTAGTTTGGAAAAGCACCCAATTAGTGGTCTTGTTTTTCTCAAAAAAGTATGTTTATCAATGCATTAATTGCATTGCATGCATGCATAAATTACATGCATTGGTCAATTTTCTCTTAATACTTGCATGCAATGATTTAATGCACCTTGGAATCTGAACATGTGATGGGGAACAACCAAATTGAGCCTTATAAAATGGAAAAACTGAAATTTTGAGATAAGCCCTATAAACCGGAAAGGAGGGAGTATTTCAATAATTTGTGTTTACCGATGCATTAATTACAACACATGCATGCATTCCGTGACTCTTCTTTTGATACTTGCATGTGTTGATTTAATGCACCTTGAAGTAGTACTATAAAATATGTGACGGTAAAGCTTTGTAATACCCCGGCCCAAGTCGAGAGATGGTTGTGCACGAAGAGGGCGAGATCATGCGGACCGAACAGGATCCGACGATGGAGATCTCTAAGGTCTCGATGGACCTCACCGTGCTCCATTGCCCCTTGTGCCTCCGCCCCTTGACGCCTCCAGTGTATGAGGTTCGAATACACCTCGTCCGTTCGGCTGATTGAGCAAGGTGCATTTTCTTGATTGATGTGTTGTTCGATTGATTTCTGCAGTGCAAGGGAGGGCACCTGGCCTGCGCGGACTACCGCGTCGAGCGCCTGGGAACCAGCGGTAGTGCCAGAAGTGCGAGTGCGGTGGTGGCTTCGACGTGCCGAACACGGCGGTGGACTCCGTCCTTTCATCGGTGAGGGTGGAGTGCCCGCACGAAGGCTGTGGGCTCTATGTCACTTACCACAAGCTTCGCCCGATCAGCAGGCGTGTGTCGCTCGCGCCTGCAAATGCCCGTGCCCGTTTGCGGCTACGAAGGCCCGCCACCGGCGCTCTACCACCACATCAGCACCGCGCATGCCATGCCCGTGCACAGGATCCGGTACGGCAAGGTGCTCCAGCTGCAAGTGCCACTGTCGGAGCCACGACTCTTGCTGTTCGCGGAGGAGGACCGTCGCGTGTTTTTCTTGGTCGGCGGCGTGCTCGACATCGGCGCGCCTATCACCGTGTCGGTCGCCTGTATCAGAGCGGGGGCGTACCCAGTGCCGCACTACTTGGCCAAGTTGTGGGCGAACGACCTGCCGGGGGATCCCAAAGGCACGACCGACGTCGTCAAGGTGGAAATGGAGGTGACAAGCAGCAAGGATCCCGGCGATGTCGACGTGCAGGAGCTGACCTTCTTGACAGTTCCGCCCAAGCTGCTGGCCGGGGCTAAGCTTGTGTCCCTCCACATTCAGATTGACAAGCTCACGTCCTAAATGTTTCTACAATGCCTTCTGTTTATCTTAGTAATATGCTAATATAGGGATTACCTTGGTCTACTTTAGCTTAAGAAATGGTGGGTTTTGGTGGCGATGCAGCAATTACTTCGACATCGGATCAAGATTTTCCAACAATCGAGCGGATATTTTGTGTCATTGGATATAAAGTTCCTTTGGGTAAGAAGTACTTCTTGTCATCAAAATGGATAAAAGGAGATGTATGTAGACGTATTTTAGTTCTAGATACGTCCCTTTTTATCCATTTTGATGACAAGCACTCCCTCCGTTCCACAATACATGCCTTCCATTTGTCAAAATATAGATGTATCTAGACATGTTTTAGTATATAGGTACATCCATGATAGAGCTAATCGGATGGTTGAGAACACTATAATTCGTAGCTACAGATGCGTGTGTGACTCCCAGATGCAGAGGCCGGGGGTCATCATTGTAACACCCCCAGTGTCATGCTACAGTAATCTCCTGTTAATGGTGCCATGTCATCATGTTACTGTTGCTAATCTTCACTTGATCCAAATCACAATTCTAATTCAAATCCAATCTAAAGTTTAAAAATTCATATTTGTCAGACATGAAATCTGAAATGTTCATCATGTGGCAATTATTCTTTTGATAATATTGGCGGTGAACTAACTTTTTCCAAAATGTCTAAGTGCCTAAACTAGTTAAAACAGTGGCTAAAACATTTAAATTAAATGCTTTTAAGTAAAAAAAATGCTAAGCTAATGTATTATAATGTTAAGCTTAATGTGGCAGTAGCCTAAGTTATACTCTTATGCTAAGTGTAAGTTTTTTTTAAATTATAAAACTGTTTTGCTTTTTGAAAATAAAAGAAAGCAGAGAAGTTTTAGAAGAAAGCCAGAAACAAAAAAAAATTGTGTGAAAAGGCCCACTTTCAGGCCTAGACCATCCCAGCCAGTCGGCCAGCCCATCCCGGCCGGCCCACCTCTCCCGCTTAACCCCCACGCCTCCTCGAACCCTAGCCCGATCCACCACCACACCCCCACTTCCCCCCACGATCCCTCGCACCTCTCCCCCACCCCACGACCCAATCTGGATCGGGCGCCGACCACAGTGACCGCGTCTCCCAGCGTCGACCCGCCACCGATCGCGGCGCCCCCCTCCCGGCCTCCTCCCCGCAGCCCCGTCTCCTCTCCCTCGTGGCCCGAAGCCTGCTCAACACCGTCGACGTCGCCGCCACCTCATGCCATCACCGGACCCCGCCGGACGCCTCCTCAACCCCGCCCGACGCTGCCCATCGTCGCCGCCCGGGGCCACCTCATCGGACCACCGCACTGCCGCCCCGTTCCAGTCACCTCGCCGACGCCGCCCAGCGCTGCCTTGTCGTCGTCCTCCTCGCGGCCCCATCCTCCTCCCCATTCTTGGATCTGGAAGGGCCTCCCTGCCCCGACCTCGCCGACGGACGCCGCTCGCCGGAGCCGCTCCGCGTCGCCTCGCCTCCTCATCTCTCCCTCATCGGCTCCGTCGAGCCTCGCCGACCCTCTACTCTACAACGACCTTGAGAGCCCCCCCTCCATCTCCCCTCTCCCTCCGTCGTCCCGAGCGCCACCATGCCGGCGCACGCGCCTGCATCGGCCGCGTTCGTCGCGCACCGCACCCCGCGCCAGCCGCGCCCGCACCCAGCAGCCACCGTGGCGCGCCCCTCGTGCCGCTTTCCTCCTTCCCTGAATCGCCCGGCCGTGCCTCCCCTCACGGCCGCAGCCGCTCTCGCCCCGCGCTTTGTTGGCGACAAGCGCCCGTCGGGCGTCCACGCCCGATAACCGCACGCCCGCACACCCGGTTGGCCCTTTGGGCCACTTACACGTGGGGCCCAGCCCCTAAAAAAATTGTGTAAAAAATAGTAATTAATTAATTAATTAATTAGTAATTAATCAATTTAAGTAATCCTGTTAATTAACCTAACCTAATTAGTCTGATTAGTTAGCTAATTAACTGTTAATTAATTAATGCGATCAATGGCAATTGGGCCCCTTGTCTAGTTTGACTCACCAACCTGCTGACCCTGCTGTTGTCATGATGATGTCATGCTTGATGCAATAACCCCATTTTAGATTTAATAATAATTTCAGAATATTTTAAAACTTTAATAATTAATAGAAATTAAACCGTATCTCGGATCGAAAAACTTTGTATATGAAAGTTGCTCGAGCGACGGGGCGAATCCGGATCGTGGTCGTTAAATCGCCACACGTCTCTAGCATAGTGAACCTGCAAACTTTCCCCTCCGGTTCATCTGTCTGACAGACGTCCGGAACCGGGAAAAATTTCCCGGATGTTTTCCCCCTTCGCCAGTAACACCTAGCACCACGTTCGAACACCTCTAGCCCCGCTTGTTTCTTGCTATACATATGTTTGCGTGTATTTACTGTTTCTTCCCCCTCTTCTCTCCGGTAGACCCCGAGACCGCTGCTGATGCCCCTGTGATCGACTATGTCGATGACGACCCCCTCCTTGCCAGAGCAATCAGGCAAGCCCCCCCTTTGATCATCCCGATATCGCCCATTCCATTCTCTCATGCTTACATTAGATTTTGCTACTGTTATTGATTGCTCCTATTCTGATGCATAGCCTACTTTTGTATCTGCTGTTGTTTCCTTACCTGCTTATCCTAAACTGCTTAGTACAGGTTGGTTAGTGACCCATCGGTGACCCCACCTTGTCCTTGTTGCCCTGCTTCATCATTGAAGACCGATCAGCGGGATCGAAGACCAGGCCCGACACGCACATCACTTCCCTTAGTTGCTTGACACTATTGGGTTACTATCGAGTACTGAGGGTGAGACCTCATCGACTTCCGATGTTAACCATGTAGTGTAGTTATTCGGTCGTGGTCATCGAGGTGATTTCCTCTTTAACCACTTCGATACGACTACGTCGTGCAACCCCTCAAGTGTGGACCTCGGGGTGAATCCTCTTACGTTCACCTTAATGACTACATCAGTGGAATTCACGGGGTGATTCCTCGGGTTTTCCCTTGATGTTTAGCCACACAATTACTATGATTACTATGACTTTACATGAGCCATGTTACTAAAGGCGGTCGACCACGAGGGTGCCAGCGAGCTTAATTGCAGTGATGTGGAGTCGGGTTGACCTAGAGGGTGCCCGCGAGATAATTACGGGCGTGGCGGGCATTCCTAGCCCTTGCCGCAAGTCCTCGAGGCAGGCAGCGGGTCACATCTTCGTGAGTCTCGCTTGTTACCGCACGTTCCTAATCCACTCTGATTTGGATATTTGATCCGAGGTCCTCGGCACGATAGCACTAACCATCACGTGGGCATAGTATGGGCGTTACGCGTCGTATGCATCACCGAAGCTTAATAGGCGTCGGCGGCTGAGTGGCGCGCGGGGTTGGACTGCGTGGCGCTGCGTTGTTGAAGGAGGTAGCTAGGTCGCTTTCGCCGACGCGTCACATAGCGTCTGCAGGAGTTCTCGGGGAGATGGCCCATGACCCCACAGGGGCATAGGTTTAGTCCGGCGTGCTGGCCTCTCTATTAAGCCTAGGTCGGGTTGCGGCATATTGTTTGGCGAGGCGGGCATGACCACTGGAAAGTGTGTCGGCGGAGTTAAGCGGCGTGGTGGGTAAGTTGGTGCACCCTGCGAAGAAAACATCTATCGATAGCCTGTCCTCTGATAGCGGACACTTGGAGTTGTATCGATCGATACAACTAGAACTGGATACTTGAGATGAGACATGGATATGAGCAATGGATTGCGATGAGAATTGGATTGTGATGATAAGCTGGATAGTATGGCTCTGGGATTTCTTTCTCGCAGGAGTCGAGAAAGGATCTCGGCGAGGTTGATAACACTACTTCTACCTTACTGCGCTACTCTATTTCCTCCTATTTGATGCAAGATGGTGGTTTCGAAAGATGCTAGTCTTGATAGGACTAAACCTTCTCTCTATTACGGCATTTCGCAGCCCGATCCACATATACAACCTTCCTTTGTTAATGTTGCATATGTAGTGTAGATCCTTGCTTGCAGTACTTTGGATGAGTACTCACGGTTGCTTTGCTCCCCTTTTCCCCTTTCTTCTTCTTTTCGGTTGATGCAACGGATGGCCGGAGCCCGGGGCGGATGCCACGCTGATGCTTACTACTACGTGGAGGCCACCGACGACCGGGAGTAGTTAGGAGGCTCAGGCGGGAGGCCTTACCTTTTCGATCGTTGTTGTTTTGTGCCAGCCTTCTTAAGGCAAACTTGTCTAACTTATGTACGTACTCGGATATTATTGCTTCCGCGACTCTTGTGTATTCGAGCTTTTGTATTCGAGCCCTCGAGGCCCCTGGCTTGTAACATAAAGCTTGTATTATTTTAATTTGTGTCTAGAGTTGTGTTGTGATATCTTCCCGTGAGTCCTTGATCTTGATCGTACACATTTGCGTGTATGATTGAATCGAGGCGTCTGAGATTAATATCGAGCCATTTGCTGTAGGTAGCCCGCCTTCCAACTCCTTGGCCGAAGTTGAGTCTAGTCATTGAAAAACTTTTACTAACTTGGCTGTGTGGCTTACGGGCCCATGTCACCATTGGGTGGTATTAGGATCATTTATTCCTTTTCCTTACTGCAGGATTACGATCTCGTCTATTCGGGTTAAACATTTTACTAACTCGACATTAGGTTCTCGTACCCACTTCCTCCCGAAGAGCCCCGATATTCTGTTGATCGCTTGCTTCGCGGAAGATTCTGCGAATACTCCTCGATGTTTTTGAGACCTGTGCCTTGCCTTGCAGTTCGACCTGAATAATCCCGTGAATAACATCCTTGCCGCTTGTACCTTCATACCCAGTTGCTCCTATTATTACAAGATGTACTCTCCGTTGTTTGAGAATCCTTTGTGCCTTCTGCCTTGCGGTTTCTTTTTTGCACTACGGATAATTATTTGAACCCGTTCATCCCGATTGTTCACATGCTTTCCAAAATACTTGGAAATACTATGTGATCTTCCGAAAATCCTCTGCAGCCTATTGCTCTTGATTCTGCTTGCCTGCTTGCATTAGGATTAATTCCATATGTCTAGCAATATTCTTGAAAATTCTTTGTGGCTGTCATTCTGCTCCTATGGATTCAACGTGTGAGCGAATACTCGCAATCATCAATTAATCCTTGGAAATTTTATTTCCGGCTTCGACATCGCTCCGGTTATGAGCTGGTTCTTGCCCAATCAAGACTTGATCGGGTGCATATTTAAGTCTATTCAACTTACTCATCTTTTGATCAGAGCCTCTGCTTGTGATCCTTCGACCTGAAATCATAACTCCTTTGTACTCAAGCATCGAATTATTCAGATGTTTCTATAATCCAATGCCTTTGCATTCCTTCCTTCTTCTGATTGAGTACTGATACTCACATCAGATCCATTAAGGACCGCTGAATCCTTTGTTGGATTATTATCCGGCAGCCTCCTTCACATTCAAAATTTTGTGTGCTCTTCCCCTGATACATATTGCCTTTGGTAAATTGTATCATCTGCTTTGACTCCGATACTCTGCTTTTGAACTCGTATCTTTTGCTTGGTTGATGGTTGTATAGATTCGTAAAAATGCCCCGATGGGTTGAACTTAAGCCTTCCATAATCCGTGTGAACCCGAGAGTTCTCACGAGTCTTACTCTTCTGGTACTTCGCCGGATAAATCCTCTGCACTACATTTTCTTCAAAAAAACGAGGAGTGAATGAAAGGTTATGCATTGAAGAAGTGGGAGTCGACCTTGAACCCTTGTGTTCATGCCCATGGACCCGATGTAGAACTTATCATGGAAGCTGCTCATAAAAATAATAATTTCTTTGGTACAAGCTCAACTTGTATCTATGAATTGATCCTTTGCAATCGTGGTTCCGACCATATTTCCTCCTTGATTCCATTTACCGGATAAGTTAAAATACTTATCCTCTGCAAATCATTCCTCCGTCCAACCTCTACTCCGATTTACCTTCCGGCATTACACCTAGTACACGATATTGGGAAGTTTTATACCCCATAACATCATTCCTAGCCTGATCGGCTATATTTTATCATGTCAACTTTTAAGCTGTGCTACAGATCCTTCTTCCGGAGCACAATTTTGACGATGAGCTAAGCCTACATCGACTTTCCTTGTCATATCATTTTGTCTTGTAGAGCAAGCTTAATTTCGAGTTTGTGTCGTGCAGTGGTTCCAATAACCTTTAAACTTCATCATTCCTTTGACTTGATGTCGCCGCCGATCGATTACATCTTCATGAAATCTCTCGACAAATGTGTCGTGATCATCATCCACATTCTGAGCTCTTCCAGGATATTAATCGAATTATGGTGAGAAATACCATCCTCGACCTCGATGATTTGTGTTATCATCGACAACATTTATGCCTTCGCCCCAACACAAACTTATTCATATAATTTTGGAAATACATCCTTTATGACATGTCGATGGATTGCTGTTGAACCCATCGGCCACCTTCTCATCTTTTACCTAATAAAATTGCATGAGATGTTCTAAAAATTCCTGATTGATCCTTTGTATTCCCAAGGTCCGATCTTTACCTGATGACCATGTCAATGCTATCCCTAAGCATGACAGTGGTACTCCGAACATCAATAAGAACATGGGGAGCGCAATGCTAACTGTTCTTGATCAATTACCCAAACACCGTTGTATGGGTAAACCTCATAAATTCCTTACCCCTTTGTCTAAATGATTTAATACTTGGAGTTCAATCATGCTCTGCCTTTCCTTGGGAAAGTTATACTCTAATACTTGGGTATAACCATCTTTCCTTTCCATTGGTCTGATTATCATAATAATCACATTTTCCTTTCCATTGTTTTGTTTAACCTTTAATCAAACTTGTCTGAGCAGAGATAATTCCCTGCTTAGGTAAACACCTCGGTGTACAAGCTCTGTCAGTAAGACCTTGTTACTATTGTTGATGGAATTCCGGTAACCACTGATGGACGAGAACTTTGCCTATTGGTCCGCCTCGTTTCAACGAGCAGGAAAATGGTTCTCTTCGTCCCTCGCCCTTGGTACCAACGATGTTGGCAACATACCTGACAGTCTATCACCTGACATGCCTTGCTATCGGCCCCCTTTCTACTTTTAACCCACATGGTGGGCCCATAACCCACAGTTTCACAGGATCAGAACCTGACTCTCCTGTATATCTTTCATTCTGAAATATTCTTGCATTTGGCTTCGTATCATGTCACGAACCACCTTTCGAGAGATGATCTATTCCCGATGCTTTGAACCCCTTTCTCACACTCTGTCCAGGTATCAATCGTTTATCCATTCGCTTGAAACTTCCTATTGTACCTTCATACTTTGCTCTCGATGTTTTATTAAGTTTCAACTCGAGAGATATTTCTACCTCATTCCCTGAAGTGTTCACCAGATAATCAACCCTATAAGGGCCAGTTCTCCCGAAGTTGCTCTTTACTTCCCCACTTAAATCTCGGGACGAGATTTCTTGTAATGGAGGAGATTTGTAACACCCAGTGTCATACTACGGTAATCTCACATTAATGGTGCCATGTCATCATATTCTTGTTGCTAATCTTCACTTGATCCAAATCACAATTCTAATTCAAATCCAATCTAAAGTTTAAAAATTCATATTTGTCAGACATGAAATCTAAAATGTTCATCATGTGGCAATTATTCTTTTGATAATATTGGTAGTGAACTAACTTTTTCCAAAATGTCTAAGTGCCTAAACTAGTTAAAAGCAGTGGCTAAAACATTTAAATTAAATGCTATTTAAGTAAAAAATGCTAAGCTAATGTATTATAATGTTAAGCAATGTGGCGATAGCCTAAGTTATACTCTTATGCTAAGTGTAAGTTTTTTAAATTATAAAACTGTTTTGCTTTTTGAAAATAAAAAGCGAGAAGTTTTAAAAGAAAGCGAAACAAAAAAATTGTGTGAAAAGGTCCACTTTGCAGGCCTAGACCATCCCAGCCCAGTCGGCCAGCCCATCCCGGCCGCCCATCTCTCCCTTAACCCCCACGGCTCCTCGAACCTAGCCCGATCCACCACCACACCCCCACTTCCCCACGATCCTCGCTCCTGTCCCCACCCGACCCGATCTGGATCGGGGCGCTTCCCCCGACCACAGTGACCCGCGTCTCCCAGCGCGTGAACCCGCCACCCGAATCGCGGCGCCGCCCTCCGGCCTCCTCCCCGCAGCCCCGTCTCCTCTCCCTCGTGGACCGAAGCCTGCTCAACACCGTCGACGTCGCCGCCACCTCATGCCATCACCGGACCCCGCCGGACGCCTCCTCAACCCCGCCCAACGCTGCCCATCATCGCTGCCCGGGGCCACCTCGTCGGACCACCGCACTGCCGCCCCGTTCCAGTCACCTCGCCGACGCGCCTAGCGCTGCCTTGTCGTCGTCCTCCTCGCGGCCCCATCCTCCTCCCCATTCTTGGATCTGGAAGGGCCTCCCTGCCCCGACCTCGCCGACAGGCGCCGCTCGCCGGAGCCGCTCTGCGTCGCCTCGCCTCCTCATCTCTCCCTCATCGGCTCCGTCGAGCCTCGCCGACCCTCTACTCTACAACGACCGTGAGAGCCCCCTCCATCTCCCTCTCCTCCGTCGTCCGGCGCCACCATGCTTGCCAAGCCTTTGCATCGGCCGCGTTAAATCGCGCACCGCACCAGCGCCAGCCGCGCGCCCGCACCAGCAGCAGCCACCGTGGCGCGCCCCTCGTGCCGCTTTCGCCTTCCCACAATCGCCGACCGCGCCTCCCCTCGGCGCGCAGCTCTCGCCAGCCCAGCGCTGTTGACGACAGCTGCGCCGTCGGGCGTCCACGCCCGATAACCGCCGCCCAAGACACCGGTTGGCCCTTTGGGCCACTTACACGTGGGGCCCAGCCCCTAAAAAAATTGTGTAAAAAATAGTAATTAATTAATTAATTAATTAGTAATTAATCAATTTAAGTAATCCTGTTAATTAACCTAACCTAATTAGTCTGATTAGTTAGCTAATTAACTGTTAATTAATTAAGCACTCAATGGCAATTGGGCCCCACTGTCTAGTTTGACTCAGTCAACCTGCTGACCCTGCTGTTGTCATGATGATGTCATGCTGATGCAATAACCCCATTTTAGATTTAATAATAATTTCAGAATATTTTTAAAACTTTAATAATTAATAGAAATTAAACCGTATCTCGGATCGAAAAACTTTGTATATGAAAGTTGCTCAGAACGACGGGACGAATCCGGATACGCGGTCCGTTCGTTTGCCACACGTCTCTAGCATAGCGAACCTGCAAACTTTCCCCTCCGGTTCATCTGCCTGACACACGTCCGGAACCGGGAAAAATTTCCCGGATGTTTTCCCCCTTCGCCAGTAACACCTAGCACCACGTTCGAACACCTCTAGCCCCGCTTGTTGTCTTGCTATACATATGTTTGCGTGTATTTACTGTTTCTTCCCCCTCTTCTCTCCGGTAGACCCCGAGACCGCTGCTGATGCCCCTGTGATCGACTACGTCGATGACGACCCCCTCCTTGCCAGAGCAACCAGGCAAGCCCCCCCTTTGATCATCCCGATATCGCCCATTCCATTCTCTCATGCTTGCATTAGATTTTGCTACTGTTATTGATTGCTCCTATTACGATGCATAGCCTACTTTTTGTATCTGCTGTTGTTTCCTTACACTTATCCTAAAGCTGCTTAGTATAGGTTGGTTAGTGACCCATCGGTGACCCCCACCTTGTCCTTGTTGCCCTTTGCTTCATCATTGAAGACCCGATCAGCGGGATCGAAGACCAGGCCCGACACCGCACATCACTTCCCTTAGTTGCTTGACACTATTGGGTTACTATCGAGTACCGAGGGTGAGACCTCATCGAGACTTCGATGTTAACCATGTAGTGTAGTTATTGATCGTGGTCATCGAGGGTGATTTCCTCTTTAACCACTTCGATCGACTTTGTCGTGCAACCCCTCAAGTGTGGAACTCGAGGGTGAATCCTCTACGTTCACCTTGATGACTACATCGAGTGGAATTCACGGGGTGATTCCTCGGGTTTTCCCTTGATGTTTAGCCACACGGTTACTATGATTACTATGACTTTACACTTGAGCCATGTTACTAAAGGCGGGTCGACCACGAGGGTGCCAGCGAGCTTAATTGCGGTGATGTGGAGTCGGGTTGACACGGAGGTGCCGCGAGATAATTACGGGCGTGGCGGGCATTCCTAGCCCTTGCCGCAAGTCCTCGAGGCAGAACAGCGGGTCACATCTTCGTGAGTCTCTGCTTGTTACGGCGTTCCTAATCCACTCTGATTTGGATATTTGATCCGAGGGCCTCGGCCCGATAGCACTAACCATCACGTGGGCATAGTATGGGCGTTCTCGTCATATGCATCAGCCGAAGCTTAATAGGCGTCGGTGGTCGAGTGGCACGCGCCGGGTTGGACTGCGTGGCGCTGCCTTGTTGAAGGAGGTAGCTAGGTCTGCTCACCGGCCGCATCGCAACATCTGAGGAGTTCGGGAGATGGCCCATGACCCTGAGGGCATAGGTTTAGTCCGCGTGCTGGCCTCTCTATTAGGCCTAGGTCGGGTTGCGGCGTATTGTTTGGCGAGGCGGGCATGACCACGGAAGTGTGTCGGCGGAGTTAAGCGGCGTGGTGGGTAAGTTGGTGCACCTGCGGGAAGAAACATCTATCGATAGCCTATCCTCGATAGCGGACACTTGGAGTTGTATCGATCGATACAACTAGAACTGGATACTTGAGATGAGACATGGATATGAGCAATGGATTGCGATGAGAATTGGATTGTGATGATAAGCTGGATAGTATGGCTCAGGGATTTCTTTCTCGCGAGAGTCAAGAAAGGATCTCCGGCGAGGTTGATAACACTACTTCTACCTTACTTTGCGCTACTCTATTTCCTCCTATTTGCTGCAAGATGGTGGTGTCGAGAAGATGCTAGTCTTGATAGGACTAGGCCTTCTCTCTATTACGCATTTCGCAGCCCACCCACATATACATCCTTCCTTTGATAATGTTGCATATGTAGTGTAGATCCTTGCTTGCAGTACTTTGGATGAGTACTCACGGTTGCTTTGCTCCCCTTTTCCCCTTTCTTCTTCTTTTCGGTTGATGCAACCAGATGACGGAGCCCAGGAGCCAGATGCCACCGCCGATGCTTACTACTACGTGGAGGCCACCGACGACCAGGAGTAGTTAGGGGGCTCCCAGGCAGGAGGCCTTACCTTTTCTATCGTTGCTGTTTTTGTGCCAGCCTTCTTAAGGCAAACTTGTCTAACTTATGTCTGTACTCAGATATTATTGCTTCTGCCGACTCCTGTGTATTCGAGCTTATGTATTCGAGCCCTCGAGGCCCCTGGCTTGTAACATAAAGATTGTATTATTTTAATTTGTGTCTAGAGTTGTGTTGTGATATCTTCCCGTGAGTCCTTGATCTTGATCGTACACATTTGCGTGTATGATTAGTGTACGGTTGAATCGAGGGCGTCACAATCATCCTCCTTTTCGAGAAAAAACAGACGCGTGTGTGAGAGGACGAGTGTGTGCGTGCACCTCTTCTCTTCCTGTATAACATACTACTAAACTCAGAGTACAAGTTTTTGTGGGTGGCATGATGGTGCGTGCGGGAAGTCCCAAGAGATAGGTTTAATGCGTCTGAAAAAAGGACTAGCCTAGAGCTCGCCACGCGGCTATTCCTGTCGAACGCCCCATTAACCGTAAGATATGTATACGATGGTGCCAGTTATTGCACGTACACAACAGTACTCCCTCCTTTCCGTTTATAGGGCTTAATTCAAAAATCTCACTAACCAAGATGGTGAGTGGTGGAATATTTTTTGTAGTTTGCAAAAGCACCTAATTAATTCTCTTGTTTTTCTCAAAAAAATATGTTTATCAATGCATTAATTGCAATGCATGCATGCATAAAGTAGCTTGCGTCTCGTCACGTTCCAAATTACTCCACACTATATTGAATTGCAAACCTGTTCACACCGATCACAACCTAAACGGTTTCCCACTTAGGAGCGTATTAGTACCACGCTATATTGAATTCCAAACCTGTTGACACCAATCACAACCTAAACAGTTTCCCACTTAGGAGCGTATTAGTACTCGGTTATAAATACTAGTATGCCAAGATGACTGCACATTCCTCCTCAACTCCTCATCCACAAAAACAAACAAGTCATTCAGCATCCTTCCCTTGCGTACGCCATGGCGGCGTGAGTTACAGGTCGAGATTGCCACCGTGGAGAGGCGAGCATGGAAGCGGAAGCACGAGAGATGTCCCGCCTCGCTGCGAGCAGCCGACATATCCGCCCGCACGGAAGTAGCAACCTGAAGGTCCCGTCGCTTTTGCTGAAGTAGCACGGAGGTCCCACCGCGCAGTCGATGCAGCAGACTGGTCCGGCCGTGCCGTGGAAGCAGCAGAGATGTCCCGCTGCGCCACGAATGCAGCAGAGATGTCCCGCCGCGCCGCGGCGGCCTGGAAAATTTCTCGTGGGCAGGCTACGACTGTTACAGGCGCATGCATGCGATCGTCCATAGCCAGATGGATCAGATCTCCGGCTGGGTGAGGTTGCAGGATGACGTGAAATCCTCGTTTGAATAGGCTACCGGCGTCATTCGGCAACTAAGGGAGGGCAATGAGAGGCTCAGGGCCAAGCACGACCTGCTGAGGGAGAAGATCATCCGAAGTGCAGACCAGCAGGAGGAGACCAGTGCCTTGTTGAAGAGGACCGGCGTCATCGTCAAGAAACTTATGGGCGAGAATGACATGCTCCATAGCGGCGCCAAAGGCTGGTGGAGGAATCCGTGGATGTTCTCAAGCAGCGTCTTGAGGACACGAAAAGAGCTCATCGCCGCTTCGCCGTGGAGACTAGTTCCGCACTGCAACAACGTATCAAGAAAGTAGAGATCAGCGAGCGGATCCTTGTCTTCCTTCTTCTTTTGCCCTTGTGTATTTGGGCGTAGCCGCATGTAGCTTTTAATTATCTTTCTAATTATGTAAGACAATTAATCGTCCTTATCTTTCTATGGAAGATCAATGTTGGGAGGCTGGAATGAAGAAAACTCTTCTTTGTGGCGACCACAGCGTTCTTGTTCTTCTAGGTGCTGCTAGGCTTCCTTCAGTTTCCTGGTTTCTTTTGATGTAATAATCGGTATAGGATGTGGATTGCGTCGTCGGTTGTGAAATGTTGGGTTCTAGCGCGGATGTTTGGCCTTTGTTGGCCTCTTGGGATGTTGCGATTTCAATCTGGTAGCTTTTAGTCCTTCGTGTTAGGCTGGAGTTGTGCTGAACTTCTTGTGAATTGTGGTGGTTTTCAGTAATGAAAATCGGAAGGGGCAAGCCCTTCTTTGATAAAAAAAGTTAATCGTCCTTATATATTCATCAGTCTTGCTATAAGTCGCAGTAGATGCTATATAGGTTCGTCGGATCTTACATCAAGATCCGTGCTTTCATATTTTATTTTTTCTCTCTTAAATCTCAATCAAGTGAGACATAGCCACGCCATTAAACAGAGGCTCGGGCGCCATTAATGGAGACCTTGGGAGAGAGGTGGACGGCAGATGGAGGTCAAAGGCTCTCCTCCCGATAAGCACGCATGCGGTCCGATCGCATGCCTCTCGTACTCAAATAGCTACCACTGCGGCGCCTCCTAGCTAATAAAAATGGGGACGGTTGGCGGCACGTAAATGGTACTAGTAAGTAGAACGCATACGGTTTCAATAATACTTGTGTTTCCGATTGTAGCGTGACATCACTTGTTCCAAAATGACTTTGTTGATTGTTAATGTATGCCTTCATAAATTGGACTGCAAATTTACCACAGCATGTTGGTGCCATGTCATGGCACCAAGCCAAGTTTCATTATTTTCATGCGTGTTTTGGATTTACAGGAATTAAAAAACTAAGTTTCTCAATGTTTCCAACCCAGCCACGATGCCCAGAATTTTGAATTTCATTCCCATTTCTTGCATGGAACCTAGAAATTTACCCGAGGACACAGATGTGATTTTTCAACCAACTTTGGTGCACTGGAACATGTGCTTGTATTTCAAATTTGAATTATGCACACAAAGGTGACACATTCCCTCCCAGAACTACGAGCCTTCTTGAGAGAAGCTCCGATTTGCAAGAAGCTTATACCAAAATTTGTTCCTATTTAGCCAAATGTTTTTACCACGGCATGGTACTACCATGACATGACACCATGCCAAGTTTCATGATTTTAAAACCAAGTTTCTCAATGTTCTCGACCGAGCCATGATGCCCAGATGTTTGAATCTTATTCTCATTTTTGCATGGGACCTACTCCCTCCTTCCATCTATATAGGGCCTAATGTGTTTTTCAAGACAGCCTTTGACTATTGACAAGAGATGCTTTGACATACTATGAGATGTATACTATGAAAATTATATTATTGGAAGCTCCTTTGACATACAAATTTGAAGGTATGCTTTGTGTAAGTTGCATGTCATATATTATTTCTCTAACGTTTGGTCAAAGTTAGCCTCGAAAAACGCATTAGGACCTATATAGATGGAAGGAGGGAGTAAAATTCACCGAGGACACAAATGTGATTTTCAACCAACTTTGGTGCACGGAGCATGTGCTTGTAGTTCAAATTGAATTATGCACATTAAATGACCAAAACTCAATTAATATGTAAATAAGGCCAAGCAAAGCGGAATAATTCCAAAATTTAATAGGGCACTCATGTAGTTCTATGTTGCCTTTGTAAATAAACTCAAGGGGACAACATATATCATTTCGCACTCAAAGGTGGCACGTTCCTCTCGTAACCACGAGCCTTCTTGAGAGAAGCTTGGTTTGGAAGAAGCTTATACCAAAATCTGTTCCTATTCGCCATTTTTTACCACAACATGGTAGTACCATGACATGACATCCATGCCAAGTTTCATGATTTTCAGGCGTGTTTTGGATTTACAAAATTTTAAAACCAAGTTTCTCAATGTTCTCGGCGAGCCACGATGCCCAGATGTTTTAATTTTATTCTCATTTCTTGCATGGGACCTAGAAATTCACCCGAGGACACAAATGTGATTTTTCAACCAACTTTGGTGCACGAGAGCATGTGCTTGTAGTTCAAATTTGACTTATGCACATTAAATGACCAGAAACTCAATTAATGTATAAAAAACGACAAACGAACCCGGAATAATTCCAAAATTTAACAGGGCACTAATGTAGTTCTATGTTGCCTTTGTTAAGAAACTCAAGGGGGGCAGTGTATATCGTTTCACACTCAAAGGTGGCACGTTCCCTCTTAGAACCACGAGCTTCCAAATCGGCCCAATTTTTTACCACAACATGTTAGTGCCATGACATGACACCATGCCAAGTTTCATGATTTCCAGCCGAGTTTTGGATTTACATGAATTTAAAATCTAAGTTTCTCGATGTTCTCGGCAGAGTCATGACGCCCAGATGTTTGAATTTCATTCTCATTTCTTCCATGGGACCTAGAAATTCAACCAAGGACACACATGTGATTTTTCAACCCACTTTGGTGCACCGGAGCATGTGCATGCAATTCATATTTAGATTATGCACATTAAAAGTCCAGAAACTCAATTAATGTATAAAAGGCCAAATGAACCCGAAATAATTCCAAAATTTAACAGGGCACTCA
Source organism: Aegilops longissima (assembly GCA_021605205.1). NCBI lineage: Eukaryota > Viridiplantae > Streptophyta > Magnoliopsida > Poales > Poaceae > Aegilops > Aegilops longissima. The sequence continues at coordinate 153,770,560 of CM038681.1, forward strand.
TATAGTTCTATGTTGCCTCTGTAAATAAAATCAGGGGGAGGCAGCGTATATCATTTCGACACAAAGGTGACACGTTCCCTCTCGGAACCACGAGGCTTGTTGAGAGAATCTCTGGTTTTGCAAGAGGCTTATACCAAAACTTGTCCCAATTCAGCCAAAAATTATACGTATGAAAACAGGGTTTAGATTATCCCTAACATCTCGCTACCTAGACCAACAATGTACTATGATTTGAATTCAACATAAAATGGATACAAATATTTGAATTGGAGAGCGTATGGTACATGTAGTTCATAGTGAAATATGATTACTGCTATATGCATGTGTTTTTGTTATCAAGATAATATTTAAATTATTGTATAACTTGACAACAATCGTATTCAAATAAGGAAAATTGATTCAAATTTAGTCCATATGGTAGACGAAAATATATATGTTCACATGGTGGAGTAAAATGTTCATATATGATGGAAGATCAAAATGTACGACTACATCAATTATAAACCGCAAGGTCACCTAATGATATATTCGAATTCAACATAACGTGGATTCAAAATTGAAATTCGAGATCATGGCATCTGTAATCATATAAAAGGGACATTACTCTTTCTTTGGTGGGAATTGATTTGTTTTTGTTGTTGTTGAGGAAGTGCGAATCGATTTGGTACTGTGCAGGGGTAATCTTGTTCTCTCGATTTTTGTACATTTTTCTTGTAGTTTTTCAATGGCATCTATAGCAATATAGTAAAAGGGACATGACTCTCTTGTGTCTTGTATGAATTGTTTTTTACATGTTAAGTTTGTTACTGCGAACAAGGAATCCGCACCTTGTTATCCCGAAATTTTCAAGCTCGAGTATCTTTTGTCTCACCTGCTTTGAAACTCCCGCTTCTTTAATTCGCGCAGCTTGTTATCGAAATTTGGGCCGAGAACTCCCTCCTCATCCAAATCGCTCCGCAGCCCGACACGTGAAATCCCCTTCTACCCCTCACCGAAATGAAGCTCCACGTCGCGTGTCAAAATCGGTGGGGTACGCTGTAACTTACCCTACATTTCGGACAAGCGCGTCCCTAAGCTTGGCTCCCCTCCCCTTCGCCCCCCATTCGTACACCGAGGCCGCTAAAACTCGCGAAACCCCACGCTCCTCCGTCGGCCTCCCGACCGCCGCCCAGCCGGAGACTCTTCCCCGACTACGTTGTCCATTGCAACAGCTCGCCGTCCCTCATCCACCGCACCGGATGATGATCCGTTGTCGATCTTGTCGTCCCGCCGGATCAGCCGCCCCGTCCTCCACCTCCAAGGAGCTGCCCCGACGTTCGCCTCGTCTATCGTGCCACCTCAATCCCCACAGCACCGTCTTGACCTGCCCCACCGGAACCGCAACACCCTCATCAATTCCTCCGATGAAGCCGAGGCCAACTCGGCGCCACCAAGGAGGTTTTGCACTCACCGCTGCATTTTATCTTTTATTCGATCTTACGGGGCTGCCGGTGCTCGATACCGAGCAGACTAGCGTCTCCATCGACGACGCCGTTACCGGCCACATCATCCACGGCGTCTCTCCCCCATGTCATTGCTTCCTCGGCGACGACTTCCACAACGACACTAGTTGCAGCTGCTCCGGCTCTCGCTCGCGATGCGGCTCTGTTCTTGCTGTCGGTCGCGCTGCTGCACTGCTCCTGCTTTCGTTCGTGCTGCTGCTCTGCTCTTGCTCTCGCTTGCGCTGCTGCTGCTGCCTCCGGCAGCTACTGGGAGTTGCTGCTTTAGCACTTCGCTCATGGTGCTCTTGCACGACTTGCTCTTTGCTAGTCGTTCCTCGCTCGGCGTCTGCTGATTTAGATCACTGCTTCTTCGCTACTAGTGCTCGAGCGCCCTAAACATCTATTGCAATGCTCTATTACTAGTTCAATGAGTTTCGACGGTAAAATTCAGTTTCGATTGTGAAGTTCATTTTCTTGATTAAGTTCGAGTGAACAGTACTTACAACAATCTGTCGGAGCGGCCGTGGCGCGGCTGATGCGTTTTACATCTAGCACTTTTTGGTGATGTATTTTATATCATCTATTGCGGATGATATTAAGGTCCCACTTCAGATTAACGTTGTCTATCTTGTCGTGCTTCAGCCTCGTTGTCGTACACCTTAGCGGAGCTGCTCCAACGACGGAACCGTCCATCACAGCGGAGCAGTACCCTCGGCGCCGTTTCCAGAGGCCTTGGATCTTCTTCCCCGCCTCCGACAGTCACACCAACATCATCACCATCCTCCACGTCCAACCCAATGATGCTGAGGTCCACAAGGCTATGCCAAAGAGGTTGTACACTCATCGCATCACTTTGTTTCTCCATTCCTCTGTTCTTCCAATTCATGTGAGCCAAACACCTAGGTTGGCTGAAGTCCTATGTTTCGAAATGATCTGTTTTGCACGTGCATTCCTATCATATTCCTGTATTTTTCCTGTCCCTGCGTTTATAGAATCCTCCAATTCTAAGGGAGCCCTTACAGATTTACTTCATTTTCAGATTGGCGTAAAAGAAAACTCTGTGTGTTATGTCCTGCTCCTGCCATGCCGTCATCCACCCCACCTGAGGTGCACCATCGACGAAGCGTTCACTGCAGCAGAGATCCCCCTGCAGACTTTCTTTCGCCGCCTCGGATCATCTTCCCGTTCTTGCGCAGCCACGCCAACTGCATTACCATCATCGGTGAGCAGATGAACACGAGGACTACAGATCCGGAAGAGAGGTCGCAATCTTTCGTGTTTGCTTCGTTATACATCGGTTATTATTACCTGCTACTTTATCGTTCAATCTTGAGTTTTGAATTGCCCATGGGTCTCATATCGAGCCAACAACGAATAGTATCATCTACTATCTGGTTCATCCGGGGTCTTCTATGTGGTTCATGTTGGGTGGGCAACAAACAATAGATGATCCATTGTCTATCTTTTAAACTGAAGTTATAATCTACCTGCTATCATTAGTTTTGGATCCATCCACTCGTTTGCTACCATAAGTCTTGATTTTTGCATGCACCCTTAGGCCTTACAAAATCTAACTATTTTTTATTATGCATGTCGATATTGTACACAATCGTCTTGAACATGTAGAGAAAAGAGAAGACCGTTGCATGCGAATATAATGTCATCGAGACGCTGCTCCATGTTGGTAAGTGGCCCCCCTCCTGCATTTCAGATTGTATTCGAGAGGAAGATAACTGCTCGGATGGAGATTCGGAAGGAGCCGACCACGCTTTGTTTACCACCGAGGTGTTTGCTCTAACTTTGGCATCTTGATGTTGGTCATATCATGCATATGGAGCCTTGCATTGCTTACATTATACATCTTATATGTCATCAGCTTAGTTTAGATTTGCTTTATGTGAATGCCACTGTTTGGTTTCTATATCATACTCCCACCATTCCTAAATATTTGTCTTTTAGAGATTTCAACAAGTGACTACATACGGAACAAAATGAGTGAATCTACACTCTAAAATATGTCTAGATACATCCGTATGTGGTAGTCCATTTGAAATCTCTAAAAGACAAATATTTAGGAACGGAGGGAGTATATAGGAATTATGCAATGCCATCTTCTTTAGCCAGGCATCATATCGTGAATCATGCAATGCCATCCTGTTTAGCCACCATCGTATATGTGAATTGTATCGTGCCATATTTTTTCCATAATGTATTCCATTTGTCAACAATGTTTATACATTCATCTACTCTTCTGTGCATCAGCCATTTGAGTCGGTCATGGGAAAATCTGGAGTGAAAACAAGGTCTTCGAGCGGTCGATGCTACTGTCGATGCAGATTTCTTGTTGATTCTGATAGCTCCTCGGAGGAGGATTGAGAGAGGATGACCAACGTATCCCCGAGGTGCATGCTCTAACTTGGCTGGGTTATATTGCTCATATCATGCATATGGTGTCTTGCATTCCATGCCATCTGCTTAGATTAGACATGCTTTGTGTGAATGCCTCCTGTTTTCTTTCTATATCAAATATGTGAATTATGCAATGCCATGTTTTTCAGCCAGTTATCATATATGTGACTTATGCACCGCCATGGAGCCAGGCATCATATATGTGAATTATCTCATGCTATCTTTTTTTTCATTACGTATTCCATTTGTCGACAATCTGCGTATATTGAACTACTCTTCATGTGTATCAGCCATTTGAGCCGGTTATGGAAAAATCTGGAGTGAAAACAAGGTCTTCAAAGCAGGCAATGGTACCTGTTGAAGCATATATCTCGATGGTTACATGGAGCTCCTCAGAGGAGGATTCAGAGACAGATGACCAGTCCTATATCCTACCTGAGGTGTATGCTCTAAGTTGCAATGTTTATATTTCTCATATGATGCATATGGTGTCTTGCATTGCTTAGTTTAGACATCATATGCACCATATTGAATTCTATCTGCTTAGTTTAGAGATCATACATGCGAGTGCCAGCTGCTTAGTATATGAATCAATTATGTCAATTATATCATGCCATCCTGTATACTTAGACAACATGTATGTGAATTATTTCATCCCAACCTATTTTAGAAAGACATCATATAGTTTTGTCATGTCATCCTGTTTAGGTACTCATCATATGTTGAATTATGCCATTATATCCTGTTAAGTTATCCATCATATATCTGAAATGTGTCATGCTACCTGTTTAGTTAGGCATCATATATGTGAAATTGTGTCATGTTGTCTGTTTGGTTAGACAACATATATGTGAATTACCACATCATCTATCATACAATGTCTCATCGTTCAATTTCTTTTCTTGTTTATCAGCCATTTGAATTGGAGGGGTAATGGCGATCTAAGGGAGCAAAACCCGTTCTTCACAAAAGACAGTGCTACCCGTCGATGCAGATAGAACCATGGTTGTCTTGGCCCACAAACTAACCTCACCACACATAATCGAGACTCTTCCAGATTGCACACTTACACCGTTGGGCGAGAACCAGCTACAACCCATCTAATCGCAACCCCAAATGTGGATAGTAACCCACTTATAGTTGACAAAGCACCATGTCCACCACAGTACCCCCACGAGAGCAGTTTGTAAAGCTCTTGCGGTGCCCAAAGCACTAAGACCACCACAGCTAACCCAAACTCCACGTTTAAAGCGGAAGAGCAAGCTGTTCTCGTGTCGATTCCGTAGCTATGGTCCATACTCCTTTGTTGTTGCATCAACAGTATTTACTCATACCAATTACTTTCGAATTTGAAGGATCCAATTGAAACTCCAATGGTGCAACAGTATGTTTTAAACCTATTTCTTTAACTGGATTGTTGTTCTAACTTCTTGCTCTATGTTGATTTCAGTTTAAGTTGTATAAACAGTTATGTTCTCATGTGATGCACATTACAAGTGCTGCCAATGCTGTGTAGTTTCTCACACTTATATTCTGTCTATCTTCTTTGTGTCTTAAAATATATGAGTTGAACTGTGTCTCTATCTTGATTAGGGAACATAAACTAGAATGATATGGACAATACAGGTGACCATAGTACATACATATATGTTTGTTTCATGCTGTTATCATGTCCACCTTACTCTTGAACGGTTTACCAAAATGAGTTTCAGATACTACAAGCTAAACTTGTGATGTATCCGCTTGTTTCTCTTGTAGTATGCAAGCAGAATATTGGAGAAGAGCACCCCACTATGCAATGGTAGAAAAAGTAATGCAGATAAGGTTCAAGATAGTGAGACAACCTGTTGGTCTCCAAGAAAGGTGATAAAACGATCTTGTAGACAAAGTGAGAAAACCCACAGATCCTGCGTTGATGTAGTGTTCGAGTTCTTGGCGATACCATCGGCACAAGCTCTTCGAACTCGCTGCCGAATCACTTGACTTCTTGATCTCAGCTACAAGCTAAAAGTCATCGATCACCGTCTTTGTGGCAAAAGTCAAGGACCGAGAAGTCCTGCAGAATTCAGATCGTACTTTATTGTGCAACAACAAGCCTTTGGAGGATTTAAGCGCCAAACAAGAGAAAGTTAATAAGCTTGCTAAGCATCTTGCCAGACATTATGGGTACCAGGATATTGTTTCTTGAACTCTTCAAGTGGTTTCAGCTTCGGACTTGTTTTGCTTGCGGCGTTTATATGCTTTGCTTTGTTCCCTATATTTACCGGTGGTGAACTTTGATGCCCAGTGGATGTAATATGTGTAATAGCCGTGATAGCCTAGCATAAGTTGCTTGCTTATTTATTTCCTTGTTGTCTTATTTATTTGTTTGCTTGTAGTCAGTGCAGTTCCTTTTCCGCGGTTTGCTAGTGGCTGCAATAACCTATTTTTTAAAACTAGGCGACAATAACCATGGGCTAATATTTACTGTAGTGACACTGGGCCTCCTACGGGCCGTAGAAACAGTGGGCCTTCTACGGGCCATAGAAACAGTAGGCCTTCTACTAGCCATAGAAACAATGGGCCTTCTACGGGCCGTATCATCAATGGGCCTTATACGGGCCGTATGATCGATTGGCCAAACATGGGCCAATAACAGGCCGCATGATGGCCGTAAATGGGCTAGAGTTGGAATCGTCCGTTCATGGGCCGACCATAACGGGCCACCGTTAATAGGACGTATTTGATGACGCTATGAAAATGGCCCAATGTATTAACGGACCACAAACGGGCCGACTGTAACCACGGGCTGAATTTGGCCCTGGCGAAAAATATGATGAAGGGCCGTAAGTAAACGAATGCTAGAAATGAGCCCAAGAATAAATGGGCTCTGAGAAGGCCGAAAGATAACATGGGATGGAAACGGCCCAACTGAATAATGGGCCCTTAATGGGTATAAAGTGATACACTGTTCATTACGGGCGAGTTTCACCACGGGTCGTTAATGGGTGTAAAGTGATACCTTTGTTCATTGCGGGCCGCCACCACGGGCGTTAATAGGCCAAGAGTTACATAGGGCCTCATATGGGCGAAAGACGTCATGGGCCATACATGGGCGAAGTGAAAACAAGCTGGAATCATATTGGATGGCCCAGATGACGCTCTGGGGCCTAATTCGGATAGGGCGTGGCGGCCTTGGGTTAGCGGTACAAATGGGCTATATGTGAACAGGCCATTAACGAGCTTTCCATGGGCCGCCCGCCACCTTTGACCAAGTCAAGCGGGCGGCCTTTTCACGGAATGAGCCTCTGTTGGGCGTGCCACGGTCGACGTATCATAGGCGCCTTCATCCAATGAGTGGATGACATCTGTCCCAGCGATGAGCCGACCGTGTTTCCCCCAGCCAATGATGATTTTACGTGGAAAATCCCCATTGGTCAGGGTTGTTAACGGGTTATCGGATCCAAAACCCGACCCGATAGCTTAACGGCATTCCGTTACGGTGGATGCCACGTGTCGGTCACCCTTGACGAAAGCACTTCTGTGACGCGTGATTTATCGTCATGGAAGTGGACACTTCCGTGATGATAATTTTGGTAATGTCATGGAACACTTCTACGACAGCACAGGTATGACTATGTTGATTCTGTCATAAAATCGTCATGGATGTACATGCATGACAAAAAACGTGACCTACTGTGACAAACATGTATCATCACGGAAGTGTATTTTTTTGTAGTGCTACCATAATCTCTTCGTTTGTTCTCCGCTATTAGTGACTTTGGAGTGACTCTTTGTTGCATGTTGAGGGAAAATTATATGATCCAATTACGTTATTATTGTTGAGAGAACTTGCACTAGTGAAAGTATGAACCCTAGGCCTTGTTTCAATGCATTGCAATACTGTTTGTGCTCACTTTTATCATTAGTTACCTTGCTGTTTTTATATTTTCAGTTTACAAAAACCTATATCTACCATCCATATTGCACTTGTATCACCATCTCTTCACCGAACTAGTGCACCTATACAATTTACCATTGTATTGGGTGTGTTGGGGACACAAGAGACTCTTTGTTATTTGGTTGCAGGGTTGTTTGAGAGAGACCATCTTCATCCTACGCCTCCTATGGATTGATAAACCTTAGGTCATCCACTTGATGGAAACTTGCTACTGTCCTACAAACCTCTGCACTTGGAGGCCCAACAACGTCTACAAGAAGAAGGTTGTGTAGTAGACATTAAGCTCTCTTCTGGCGCCATTGCCGGGGAGGTGAGTGCTTGAAGGTATATCTTTAGATCTTGCAATCGAATCTTTTAGTTTCTTATTTTATCACTAGTTTAGTTTACAAAAGAAAATACAAAAAAATGGAATTGAGGGTACCTCATATGCTTCATCTTTTTAATATCTTTCATGAAAATAAGGATTCCGATAATTGTGCCACAATGTTAGAAGAAGAATGCATTAGAATGTTTGGCACTAAATCTTTGAATGATGAGCATGATTGCAATGTTGTTAGTATGAACTCTTTGAATATCCATAGTACTAATGATGATTGCACCAGTTATGATGAAAATGTCTCCTATAAACATGTCAATTTTTGTGGAGTGCATTGGGTTTGCAAGTACACACCAAATAGGGAAGATAGATATTGCAAGAGGCATAAGAATTTAGAAACTAAATGGTTGCAAGAAAGGCTAAGTGTTAGTGCTAAAAATTTAAATTTTCTTAGCCGTACTTGTGAACTTTGCAATGAACATGGTCATTTAAATATCAAATGCAAATTGTTTCATGATCGAATCATGTCCAAAAATTGTGATGACTTGATTTCCCTTGCACATTATAATGAACTTATTTTGCTTTTGGGTTATGAAGAAATGAAACATCAAACTAAGATTATTCCAGAATATAACCATGTGAAATTCCTCGATATTGATCTAGAATAAATTTATATGTATTGTGCGGTGAATTGCATTGGAAATCCTTATATTGCCAATTACATAAAGAAAAGAAAACAAATAGAAGATGAAGAGAATACTAATGAAAGGAAGAGACTTCCCAATATCCTCCTATTATTTCTTATGATGAATCAGTAACGAGGAGGAGCTTTACATTCAACCAATCTCATCAATAAGAAGCTCAAAAGAGGGATAAACCCGCACATGATGTGAAGAAGAAAAAGAAAAAATGGAGAAGCAAAGGTAAAAAGGTATCCCTCCCAAATGATGTTGCTCCTACTACTCATTGTGATGATGATAATTGCTATACTATTGGTGCTATCCATACTATTAACAAAGAGAGTGATTATGCTTATGATATGAAAAGGCCCAAGCTTGGGGATGCTATGTTTGATAAGGATGACACATTTGAGAATATATTTGCTGAAATTAATGTTTGTCCCAAGCTTGGGGATGCTACTTTAATGAAGATGATATTTTTAGCCTCCCAAGTTTTGATATGCAAAGTTGTTATGATGATAGCATGCCTTCTACCTATGACGATTATATTGATGAAAGTGGGTTTGGAAGAGTGTCAACTTTAGGAAGTAGTGATCCCACTATTTTGGAGGATGTTGAATCTTATAATATTTATGAAAGTGGATTTGGAGAGGTCATGACTTTATTTAGTGATGAGTCCACTATCTTGGAAGAGGTTTCAATCGATTATGATAAGAACAAAGTTGCTACTTATGATGATTATTGTGATAAAACTTATGCTATAAAAGTAGTGATGATTATATTTATAAAACTTGTCATGATTATGATTACCCTTTTTCTGAACATTACTCTTTTAATGTGGAAACAATTTATAGTATTCAAGTCTCTTATGATACTCCCACTATTTCGAAGGGACAATTGCATTTTTACCCCTAGTTGGTTCCTACCCACGGGTTTTGTCCTTACTTTTCGAGCTTGCTCAGTTTTGCCCTTACTTTTTCCATCGTGGTCCCTCGAATGCCCTTTGACCGTTTGACCCAAACTTTCAAAATCCATAAATAATTCATATGAACTCAGAAAAAAGCAAATAAGATATCAAAATGTTTAGATAAACATTACCTTTATGTGCATATCATTTGCATTCAAGACAGAAGCACCCTTTAAACTACCTGAGGTAATTAATGTTATTAACATTATTAAAAATAAAAGGTATAAACAATATTTTTTCATGAATAAAAATTACATGCAAATGTAGGTGATGTTTCTGAACATCTAGATATCTTATTGCATTTTTCGAGTTCGTATCATCTTGTTAAGAATGTTTTAACGACTTTGACCATTATTTGGAAACTTCATAACAAGTTGATACGAACTCGAAAAATGCAAATAAGATATCGATGTTCGAAAACATCACCTACACTTGCATGTAATTTTATTCATGAAAAAATATTTTTATGCATTTTATTTTTAATAATGTTAATAACATTAATTACCTCAGGTAGTTTAAACGGTGCTTTTGTCCTGAATGCAAATGATATGCACATAAAGTTAATGTTTATCTGAAAATTTTGATATCCTATTTGCATTTTTCTGAGTTCATATGAATTAGTTATGAATTTTCAAATTTTTGGTCAAACGGTCAAAGGGCATTCAAGGGACCTCGATGGAAAAAGTAAGGGTAGAATTGAGCAAGCTCAAAAAGTAAGGGCAAAACCCGTGGGTAGGAACCAACTAGGGGTAAAAATGCAATTGTCCCTATTCCGAATGAGAAGAATTTTGCTTATGTGGAGAGTAATAAAATTTCTATGCTTGTAGATCATGAAAAGAATGCTTTAGGTGCTGGTTATATTGTTGAATTCATTCATGATGCTACTGAAAATTATTATGAGGGAGGAACATATGCTTGTAGGAATTGCAATAATACCAAGTTTCCTCTCTATGTGCTTAAAGTTTTAAAGTTATGCTTGTTTTGCCTTCCTATGCTAGTTGATTATTGTTCCCATAAATTGTTTGCTCACAAAATCCCTATGCATAGGAAGTGTGTTAGACTTAAATGTGCTAGTCATATTCTTCATGATGCTCTCTTTATGTTTCAGTTCTTATCTTTTATGTGAGCATCATTGAAATCATCATGCCTAGCTAGGGCATTAAACGTTAGCGCTTGTTGGGAGGCAACCCAATTTTATTTTTGTTTCTTGTTTTTGGTTCTATTTAGGAATAAATAATCCATCTAGCTTCTGTTTAGATGTTGAAAGGGATCGAGAAGAGGTGTCTAGAGGGGGGTGATTAGACACTAAGTACCGAAAGTTGCAGTTTTTAACTTCTTTAAGTTTAAGTGGAGTTTAGGCACAATTTTAACAATCTCAATACATAACAAGCAAGCACGCAACAAGTATATGAGCAGCGGAAAGTAAAGCATGCAACTTGCAAGAATGTAAAGGGAAGGGTTTGGAGGATTCAAACGCAATTGGAGACACGGATGTTTTTGTCGTGGTTCCGATAGGTGGTGCTATCGTACATCCACGTTGATGGAGACTTCAACCCACGAAGGGTAACGGTTGCGCGAGTCCACGGAGGGCTCCACCCACGAAGGGTCCACGAAGAAGCAACCTTGTCGATCCCACCATGGCCGTCGCCCACGAAGGACTTGCCTCACTAGCCGTAGGTCTTCACGAAGTAGGCGATCTCCTTGCCCTTACAAACTCCTTGGTTCAACTCCACAATCTTGTCGGAGGCTCCCAAGTGACACCTAGCCAATCTAGGAGACACCACTCTCCAAGAAGTAACAAATGGTGTGTTGATGATGAACTCCTTGCTCTTGTGCTTCAAATGATAGTCTCCCCAACACTCAACTCTCTCTCACAGGATTTAGATTTGGTGGAAAGAAGATTTGAGTGGAAAGCAACTTGGGGAAGGCTAGAGATCAAGATTCATATGGTAGGAATGGAATATCTTGGCCTCAACACATGAGTAGGTGGTTCTCTCTCAGAAAATGGATGTTGGAAGTGTAGGTTCGTTCTGATGGCTCTATCCACGAATGAAGAGTGGGTGGAGGGGTATATATAGCCTCCACACAAAATCTAACCGTTACATACAACTTGCCAAACTCGGTGGGACCGAATTGGTAAACTCGGTCGAAACGATTTAGCAAGTCTAGTGACCGTTAGGATTTTCGGTGGGACCGACATGCAACTCGGTAGGACCGATATGGTTAGGGTTAGGGCATAACGTAATCTCGGTGAGACCGATTACACAAACTCGGTGAGACCGATTTTGGTAATAAGCTAACCAGAGAGTTGGTCAGGCAAACTCGGTGAGACCGATTACACAAAATCGGTGGGACCGATTTTGGTAATAAGTTAACCAGAGAGTTTGCATTGTAATCCGGTAGTACCGATTACTTAAACTCGGTGAGACCGAATTTGGTAATGGACATACACAGAGAGATTACAATCCCATCTCGGTGAGATCGAGATCCCTATCAGTGAAACCAATTTGCCTAGGGTTTGTGGCAGTGGCTAAGACATCTGAACTCGGTGGCGCCGGGTAGAAAGAATCGGTAGGGCCGAGTTAGAATTTTGGTTTAGGACATATGTGGATGTGAGAAAGTAGTTGAGGGCTTTGGAGCATATCACTAAGCACTGTAGAGCAAGAAACTCATTAAGCAACACCTCATCCCCTCTTGATAGTATTGGCTTTTCCTATAGACTCAATGTGATCTTGGATCACTAAAATAGAAATTGTAGAGTCTTGATCTTGAAGCTTGAGCCAATCCTTTGTCCTTAGCATCTTGAAGGGGTTCCACATCCTCTAGTCCATGCCACTCCATTGTTGAACTTGTCTGAAACATACTAGGTAAAAGTGTTAGTCCAACAAGAGATATGTTGACATTAATTACCAAAATCACCCAGGGAGCACTTGTGCTTTCAATCTCCCCCTTTTTGGTAATTGATGACAACATACATCAAAGCTTTAGATAAAGATATAAAGAATAACGAGTAAAGCTTTGGAAAGACATGTAACATGCATAGGCTCCCCCTACATGTATGCAATCATGTGGATATGGAATATAGAAGCATGTGAGAGCATAACCATGACAGAGTAAGCAATGTGTTACATGTATCTTGGCTATATGCATCAGAGCAAATGATGTGAATATGGGAAATGTACCTTCATGCTCACGAGTCCTTCTTGCAAACAGTATGTACATCAGCAAGAATTCCTCATACACATGACTGTGATGCATATACTTACCTTGTGGTCTTGAGTTGGCTTAGGATGGAATAACCTGTGTAAACAAGGTTAGATAATACAGATACACCTACTAGCCAAAGCAAACAAAAGAAGCCACAAGAGTACCAAGACTGGGGTGACATGTAGAGAGTGAGTACTAAGTACCACATTGAATATAGACATGTCCCCAAAGGTAAAGATGTGCAATGAATTTAAAGAATTTCTTTCCCTTAGATGTCTTGCTCCCCCTGAATCTAGCATGGGATACTGGGAGAAGATAGGGAACAGAAAATCAGAGCAAAATGCAGAATCGGAGCTCAAAGAAACAGATGAACAGAGCTAATGCAAATAAGCACATATGAACATGTCTTTCCCCTCAAGAAGACATGTGGCATCTCTCCTCTTGAACACCAAGCATCTGGGATTATTGAAGATTACTCTCTTCTTGAGTATTCTCTCCCCTGGAGATAACTTTCTCCCCCTTTTGAAGTGATAAGGCTTTGATGTGATCTCTCTCTCCCCCTTTGACATCAATTTCCAAGAAGGGCCTTCTGGAATTTGTCGTGAATGGGTTTGGTCCTTGAGTCACAGTATAAATCACTGATAAAAATGTGATGCTTGTAGAGGACAAGATTCATGGAGTGGAGATGGATCAAAAGTAATGCAGGAATAAGTGGCAAAATGGTTTTTTCTTGTAGTGAAATCGGCGGCACCGAGTGGTATGTTTCGGTTGCACCGAGTGATTTCGGTTAGACCATAGAGAAGACACCGGCGTGACCGAGTTCATCACAGAGAAAACACTTGTCACCTCAGCTCACTAGACAAGTAAGATCTCACAAGGATTTGCAAGGAATTAACTGAAAGATTTGTAATGAATTGGATGCAGGGAATGCAGAATAAATAGAAAAGAAAAGAAAAGAAGGAAATCTAGATGAAGTTTTGACAAATATGCATGAGACAAATGCAAGAGCACAAAAAAAAGAACACAAGAGAACTTCATCTAGAGATGGTCGGCGACAAAGTCACCTATGTTAGAGTATATTGAATTAGGAGTCAAGTGAGATCACTTGATCATAGGTCATACTCATCGTTTAAGCTCAAAATGGGGTTACCATTTTTCGTTTAAGCATCTTGATGTATTCACATCTTGTCGAGTTGCTTTGACTCATGTCTTGGAGTAAAGCTTCTCTAAGATGGAATGACATACCTTGGGTGGTGGTGTTCATCGTGATCATGTAGTTGAACTTGTGTGGGTTGCTCAAGGTTGATGTAGCTCATCAAGAGTTAGGAGCACCACTTGGAATTTGAGTTCATCTACCTACATGGGTTAGTTCTTGCAAGGAAGAGCACTTGTGTATCCAAAATGACAATCATGAAACTCAACATAGAATTTGTCAAAGGATATGTTTGAATGGTTTCGTGCTTCCTTGTCTTCAACCACCATTGTGTAGAGACTTGGTGATGTAGAGATCTCTTAAGATGTGATTGAGTTGCAATGTCATAGACTTAGATTCATCCAAGTACCTACAAGGGTTAGATAACATGCAAGGTGCAAATATATCCAAGATATAATATTATCATCATAAGAGAAATATCAAGGATTAGTCATAAGCTCATATCTTGCATGTATCCAATGGAGTTCCTACTCCAAGTTTGAAGCATCAATGATGTTCAATTCACATCTTAACCTGCAAAACACTTTCTCATCAAGTGGTTTAGTGAATATATCCGCTAATTGCTTTTCGGTGCGAACATGCTTAAGATTAATGTCACCCTTAGCAACATGATCTCGAATGAAATGATGACGAACTTCAATATGCTTAGTTCGAGAGTGTTGCACGGGATTGTGAGCAATCTTAATAGCACTTTCATTGTCACAAAGTAATGGAACATGTTTCACATATATCCCATAATCTTTCAGAGTTTGGGTCATCTAAAGTAATTGTGCACAACATGAACCAGCGGCGATGTATTCCGCTTCGGCGGTGGATAAGGATACCGAGTTTTGTTTCTTGGAAGACCAAGACACAAGAGATCTGCCAAGAAATTGACAAGTACCCGAAGTGGACTTTCTATCAACCTTGTCACCAGCATAGTCCGAGTCGGAGTAGCCAACAAGATCGAAAGAGGCCCTCTTAGGATACCAAATGCCAAAATTTGGTGTATGGATTAGGTATCTCACTATCCTTTTCACGGCCTTAAGATGACATTCTTTAGGAGCAGCTTGATATCGTGCACACATGCACACACTTAGCATGATATCGGGACGTGAAGCACATAGATATAACAATGAACCAATCATAGAACGATAAACCTTTTGATCGACCGGTTCACCATCTTTGGTCAAATCAAGATGTCCACTAGTAGGCATGGGTGTAGTCATACTTGGAGCTATATTTTTATTCACCACATGATATGTGTTTTGCTTGGAGCGTCAATTTATTTTGTTTTGTTTTGCTTGCTGTTTGAATAAAATATCAAGATCTGAAATTATTGAATGAGAGAGAGTCCTCACATAGCTAAATAATTATTTAACTACTCATTGATCTTCACTTATTTCTTTTTGGAGTAGTTTGTTATTTGCTCGTGTGCTTCACTTATATCCTATGAGTAAATGGTTGAATGATTTGGATGTCATAAATCTGAAATTATATATGTTTCATATGCTTATCCCATGGGGAGTAATGACTTCACATATAAGAAGTAGAGGTGGTAAATCTATTGAAGGTTAGCAAACATTTTATTGGTCACTTGAACAATTCATGAAATAATATTGAAGGAAGAGAGATTTCATATATAAATATACTATCTTGGACATCTTTTGTAATTGTGAGCACTCATTAAAATATGACACGCTAAAAGGTTGATGTTGGACAAGGAAGACAACGTAATGGGTTATGTTTTCTTATATCCGAAATAAAGTATATTGTCATGGATCGCCCAACATGTTGAGCTTGCCTTGCCCCCTCATGCTAGCCAAATTCTTTGCACCAAGTAGAGATACTACTTATGCTTCCAAACATCCCTTAAAACAGTATTGCCATGAGAGTCCACCATACCTACCTATGGATTGAGTAAGATCCTTCAAGTAAGTTGTCATCGGTGCATGCAATGAAAATTGCTCTCTAAATATGTATGATATTTTAGTGTGGAGAAAATTAGCTTTGTACGATCTTGTGATATGGAAGCAATAAAAGCGACGGACTGCATAATAAAGGTCCCTATCACAAGTGGCAATATAAAGTGACGTTTCCTCGCATTAAGATTTTGTGCATCCAACTATAAAAGCGCATGGCAACCTCTGCTTCCCTCTGCGAAGGGCCTATCTTTTATTATTGTCTTTTACCTTAGGCAAGAGTCATGGTGATCTTCACCTTTCCTTTTTTACATTTTATCCTTTGGCAAGCACCTTGTGTTGGAAAGATTCTGATTGATATATATATATATATATATATATATATATATATATATATATATATATATATATATATATATATATATATATCAATCAAATTATATCAATTGGATGTAAGGCATCATTAACTATTATTGTTGACATTACCCTTGAGGTAAAAGGTTGGGAGGCGAATCTATAAGCCCTATCTTTCTCTCGTAATACGATTAAAACTTTGAACCCATAAATATTTCTTGAGTGTTAGAAATTGTGAAAGACTAAATGATAGTTGAGTATGTGGAGTTTGCTAAATCAAAGCTCTGACATAGACTCTTCCTGAAAATAAGATGAATTGTAATTGTTTGATGACTAATAACACGGTTTGTTGGTTTTCAAGAAAGTTTATGATCTATACTTTAACATGTGAATAGCTTGTTACTTGATCATGAGAAGTCCTATGAGTTGAGCTACTGTTATGATATATAATGATGCTAGAAAAGGTGACTGGAATTATTATTGATCAAACTTGTGCACCTGCTAGCATTCACACATCATAAATTATTTCTTTTATCATTTACCTACTCGAAGACGAGCAGGAATTAAGCTTGGGGATGCTGATACGTCTCCAATGTATCTATAATTTATGAAGTATTCATGCTATTATATTATCCATCTTGGATGTTTAATGGGCTTTATTATGCACTTTTATATTATTTTTGGGACTAACTTATTAACCCAGAGCCCAGTGCAAGTTTCTGTTTTTCTCCTTGTTTGATGTTCCGAAAAAGGAATATCAAGCGAGTCCAAACGGAATGAAACCTTCGAGAGAGTTATTTTTGGAACGGAAGCAATCCAGAAGACTTGGAGTGTACGTAAGGGAAGCAACAAGGAAGGATCGAGGAAGGGGGCGGGCCCTCCACCCTCGTGGGCCCCTCGTGGCTCCCCTGACCGACTTCTTTCGGCTATATATATCCATATACCCTAAAAACATCGGGGAACAGAATAGATCCGGAGTTCCGCCGCCGCAAGCCTCTGTTGCCACCAAAAACCAATCGGGACCCTGTTCCGGCACCCTGCCGGAGGGGGGATCCCTCACCGGTGGCCATCTTCATCATCCCAGCGCTCTCCATGACGAGGAGGGAGTAGTTCACCCTCGGGGCTGAGGGTATGTACCAGTAGCTATGTGTTTGATCTCTCTCTCTCGTGTTCTTGAGGTGGTACGATCTTGATGTATCGCGAGCCTTGCTATTATAGTTGGATCTTATGATGTTTCTCCCCCTCTACTCTCTTGTAATGGATTGAGTTTTCCCTTTGAAGTTATCTTATCGGATTGAGTCTTTAAGGACTTGAGAACACTTGATGTATGTCTTGTCGTGCTTATCTGTGGTGACAATGGGATATCACGTGATCCACTTGATGTATGTTTTGGTGATCAACTTGCGGGTTCCGCCCATGAACCTATGCATAGGGGTTGGCACACATTTTTGTATTGACTCTCTGGTAGAAACTTTGGGGCACTCTTTGAAGTACTTTGTGTTTGTTGAATAGATGAATCTGAGATTGTGTGATGCATATCGTATAATCATACCCACGGATACTTGAGGTGACATTGGAGTATCTAGGTGATGTTAGGGTTTTGGTTGATTTGTGTCTTAAGGTGTTATTCTAGTACGAACTCTATGATAGATCGAACGGAAAGAATACCTTCGTGTTATTTTACTACGGACTCTTGAATAGATCGATCAGAAAGGATAACTTTGAGGTGGTTTCGTACCCTACCATAATCTCTTCGTTTGTTCTCCGCTATTAGTGACTTTGGAGTGACTCTTTGTTGCATGTTGAGGGATAGTTATATGATCCAATTACGTTATTATTGTTGAGAGAACTTGCACTAGTGAAAGTATGAACCCTAGGCCTTGTTTCAACGCATTGCAATACCGTTTGTGCTCACTTTTATCATTAGTTACCTTGTTGTTTTTATATTTTCAGTTTACAAAAACCTATATCTACCATCCATATTGCACTTTTATGTCCATCTCTTCGTCGAACTAGTGCACCTATACAATTTACCATTGTATTGGGTGTGTTGGGGACACAACAGACTCTTTGTTATTTGGTTGCAGGGTTGTTTGAGAGAGACCATCTTCATCCTACGCCTCCTACGGATTGATAAACCTTAGGTCATCCACTTAAGGGAAACTTGCTACTGTCCTACAAACCTCTGCACTTGGAGGCCCAACAACGTCTACCACTACAAAAAATACACTTCCGTGATGATACGTGTTTGTCAAGTAGGTCGCGTTTTTTGTCATGCATGTACATCCATGACAAATATATGACAGAATCAAGATAGTCATACCTGTGCTGTCATAGAAGTGTTCCATGACATTACCAAAATTATCATCACAGAAGTGTCCACTTCCATGACGATAAATCACGCGTCACAGAAGTGCTTTCGTCAAGGGTGACCGACGCGTGGCATTCACCATAACGGAACGCCGTTAAGCTATGGGGTCGGATTTTGGATCCGATACCCCGTTAACAGCCACAACCAATACCGATTTTCCACGTGTAAAATTCCCATTGGCCTTTAGTTGGGCCGGCCCATTATGGTCTGCAGAATCTTGTGGGCCTTTAGCTGGACCGGCCCAAAAGTGGCCCACAAAGTTTAAATGGGCCAGCCCAACCGAAGGCCCATAAGATTTAGCGGACCATAATGGGCCGGCCCAGCTAAAGGCCCACAAAATTTAGCGAACCATAATGGGCCGGCCCAGCTAAAGGCCCACAAGATTTTGCGGACCACAATGGGCAGGCCCAGCTAAAGGCCCACAAGATTCTGCAGACCATAATGGGCCGGCCCAGCTAAAGGCCCAACATTCTCTGTCAAATCGGCTCGTCAACGGCCTGGTCTAAACTTGTCATCAATGCGGCCCATGGTCACTTCTGGCCCCTTAACATTCCGCTAAGTAATTGGGCTGAATTACGGCCCGGTGTATTTTTGGCCTGTTAAAGGTCCGGCTTCATTTGGGCCCATTTACAGGCCATCAAAACTTTCAGCCCATAAACGACCGTGAAGGATTTGGGTCATATTCGGCCATGTCTAACATTCGGCCTGTTAGAGGCCCACTATAGATTTGGGCCACTTTCGGCCTGTTGTCATTTTTGGCCTGTTAACGCCGGACGTAAACCATGGGCCATATGTGGCCCAACGTCATATCGGGCCCATTAACGTCCCATATAAAAATGACGATAATCTAGCCCAGCCAAAGTTTCGGCCTGTTAAAGGCCCGTGTATTAGGTCGGCGCATTTACGGCCCGTCTGAATTTCGGCCTGTCAAATATCCGCATCGTAAATGGGCCACCATTTCGGCCTGCTAAGTCCAGTGGGTTATTTGGCACAACCAGGGCCCAATCTCACTTTCGGTCTATTAAAGGCCCATGTTTTTTATGGGCTCAAGATATTTACACCTGTAAACGGCCTATTTTTACTGAGGGCCCAAATTATGTTTAGGGCTGTTAAAGGCCGACTGTGGGCACAGGCCTACCAGAAAAATTTGAAAGCTTATGCTAATTTAAGCCCAGATATTTTTAGTGGGCTACATGCCAATTTCGGCCCGTAATTATTTTTAGCCCAATTGGAATGGGCCCGACGAATGTTGGCATGTTGGGATCCTACGAAGCTTTCGATCGAATACATTACTAAGATAAACCTACACTATACAAAAATAGCGTCGTGATTACTGCAGCCTGTGGCAGCATCATAAATTTTTTATCACAACAAAATAAATTCCAATCATACAACAAAAGGCCTGTTGGCATAAAGTTTACAGTCCTTCCAGATAAAAGCACCATCAGATGTATAGAAGCACAGATCATTTGACCTGAGTGCTCTTGTTTGGTATGTAGAATCGATGGAGCAGCACGATCTCCACCTTTTTTCCGCCATTGCTCTTCAACAACGAAGCGAATGTCTGATAGTCTGGTTTCAAAACCATTCATTCTCAACCACAATTCTTGTTTCCGAAACAACGTCCATTAGGGATTGGACTTGTGTCTGGAGCACAGATATATCACTCATCTAGCGGGAAGATTTTGTTCGATGGCGATTTGGACGAGGTTACCTTAACAACCAACCCGAATTATGCGAGGAAGGTGCTTTTTGCACTGTTAGTGGAGAGACACTGACGCACTGCAGCAAGAGGTGACATTGTGCCTGTAGTAGCCTCGTCACCTTCAGGTGGTTGTGGCTGTTCAATCATTTGTTCCATAGCTTCCTGAAAGTTTGAACTTGTAGATTAGTGTACCGGATAAGTTACTAATGAGACAAAAACAAACAAAGTATGTTAAACGTTTATACATAACTTATTTTGGTGAACTACTGTAATACATTAGCATGTATTGTAGTGCCAACTACATAATAAAATCACTTTTCGAACATATGTCCATGTAGCATGCCTACTGTATTGTTTATTTCCTCACATTCGTTGTCATCTAAGGATAAAGAGACATGGTTTAAAGTAGGATGAACATAGTATGACATCATTCACATCATGGGCAAACAGATATAAAACAAACAGGCTATTTTATCATTGTGTGCGCACGTGAACATAACAACTAGATTACAGATCAAGACCAAAAGAATATCCTTCATCTCTTTTAAACCATGTAAGGTGAAATGATATGTTAAGACAATTGTGTATAAAAGTGAACAGAGTAACTGACATTGGCTGCAAACCAAGTAGTTAAATGAACACATCACAGTACCAATCAGTTCAAGGCAGGAGGAGTAAGGACTTACAACAGCGGCATGAACTGGTGTGTTCATGCCCTTCATCTTGCTGGTGTGTCAACCCTTGAACATTTGCACTGCATTCGGTTCAGGTTCTTTTTGGTCTGCACGGGCTTTCCTCTGTATTTGGAACAAGTCAATATAGATACGATAATATGGCACAAAAAAAGAAGGAAGTAGCATCTATTTACATAAGCCTCGTAGTGTGCAATATAGCTACGAGATCCTGTTGTCTGTTGGAATTTCACTTTAGAACGGTTGGTTTTGTTCTTCAAACAGTTAGCCTAGAAGAAGATACACTTGTAAGGCACATACATAAATACAAGTTCAATATGTGGTATGATCAAATACATATAGCCTACCTGATACTTTGGATCGGACCAGTGTTTAACGAGGGTTGTCCAGTCTTCATCTGTAATATATTCCACTGGAGATGTTTGGGCGATTTCATTGTTAGCCTTGCCTTCAAAATGAGATTTTCTAAGGTGGTACCGATCTTTGTCATGAGTAGACTGAAAAACATGAGTGCATGCTTGTTTAGTTGCATCATCTTCGGATCAACTTGAACCTCATCTGTTGAAAAAGAATGTGAGTCTTATTAGGAGGAAGCTAGAAAGTATGGGACAGAGCAAGACAATATTACTAATTGCGATGAATAACATTACTTACGGATAAATGGTCAAGGAAGGTGTTAAACTGGGTATTGTCTTTCTCATTCCTATATTCGATCCACGTTGGGAGGATACGCGCATGACACCTAACGGCAACGGCTGCCTCTGATACTAATTTGGCTGACTCTATACCATCACGTGGCTTTTTTAAACCTGCCTCAAAATGGATCTCCATTCTTCCTCCTTTAGATTTTGTTAATCTGTCAAGCATTATCCCTGATGTCTGTTTCCACTTGCGCCGTGGTGCTAGTTCAACAACGAATATGGAAAGTGTTAGTGTACATCAAACTGTGAGAGTACATATAAAGGAGCATGCAACTGCAACTTGACTCGGTCAGGTACCGTCTTGGTGTTGATGCTCATGAGGTTCATCTGATCTTGCCAAGTCCTGTTGTGTCAGCAGTGCTTCGGAAGTAGTGTTAGGTGTGAAGGCAGCTTGGGAACTGGCCAGTTTTGGAGCAAATGAACGAGTAATTGGTTGAGATGTTGGTACAGTTGAAGCGGATGCTGCAGCTGGTGGAGCAGGAGATACTGTGTTTGTAGATTTAGCCGGTTGACTTGGACCTTCTACTGCACTATAAGTACCAGCAGAATCTCGACGGCAGAACCTTTTCCGTTTCACCCGACGAGTAACCGCACTCCCTACTATATTATTTTCCTTGCTCTTTTTTGACTTTGCCATGTCAAGTTGTACCCACAACACAAAAGAATAAAATCACTCTTCAGAACTCATTGATGCATGATATAGACAAGCAATACTTTGATGTAAGACAACCGTATGAGGATGGAATATGTAAGAAAAACAGGACGGCATGACATATTCACAGCTACGATGTGCAAACCAAGCAGAAGGATTTTCAAGAAAATAGAAGTAATGCAAGCTAGACACGATATGAAAGATGCAACCAATATTACTCTACCAAGTTAAAAGTGTCTTGACATAAGTGGCAATTCGAAAAATTAGAAGCAGTATGTCGGGGAAGCTGATCTGACCCACGAACACCTATGGGACCGGCGGACCGAGCCCCTTTCGGTTCGGTGGGGGGCGGAGGTCGCACGAAGAGCAGATCAGGCGAAGCACACGAGCAGTTTACCCAGCTTCGGAGCTCTCCGGAGAGATAACACTCCTACTGCTGCATGTTTGATTGTATTGTGTTCTTGCTAGGGAGCGCTGAGTGCTACAGTACACACCAGCTGCTAACGAGACCTAGAGTGAGTGTTTTCTGGCTTGAACCTTTGAACCCCCCTCTTGCGCTATGGCCTCCTTTTATATGCTCAAGGGGTCACCGACAGGTGGCAACGTAGACCAGGGTAAAAATGGAAAAGGAGTTGTGGTTGGTACAGCTACTTGTACAGTGCATCATACCTAACCCTGACGGCAGGGGACAAAGGCATTAAATGCCCGTCCACGTCGCCCAAACAGTGCAAACAGGGACCATCAGGGACGCCACCGCTTGCCACGATGGCAATCTTGTCAGCGCCGCTTGCCACCGCGCCCCGCTGGCCGCACAGCCTCTTGCCACGCGCACCTGGAAAGGTCCCAGGGCAACACGTTGGTGGATGTGCTGGAGCGCAGGAACAGAGTGGTAGTCTATCGTGGCAAGCGCCTTGCCGCGGTTGTTGCCTTGTCGCGTCCGGAAGCTTGTCGCTCACCAGGACTTCCCGGCAAGCTCCTCTTGCCGGGGCCTTGTCTCCTAGGTGCCTTGGTTGGCCTTCCCGGCAAGCTCCTCTTGCCGGGGCCTTGTCTCATTGGCTTAAATACTTTGTTCTTGAATGGCTCCAAAGGAACCACGGAGGACCTAGGCGGTCACCCGGCAAGCCTTGCCGCGGGGTGCTGCAACTGCCCGTGCACGAGTTCGGGATACTAGGGTACCCCTACTCTAGTACACCGACAGGAGCCCCCGGGCCTGGGCCACACACGGTGCCGAGCGCTGTTCGGCCAGGCCCAAAATAGGGCACGGGCACGCGCGGCCTGGGTTACGCCATAACTCACTTCGGACCCACCACGTCCTCCACGAACGGCACGCGTCGAATGCGGCGTCGTGGGAGAGATCGTGGGGGGATTTCTTTATTCGGAAAGGCGGAACGTCCGCCCCCTCCCTCTTTATAAGTAGGGGAAACAGGGGCAGTTCGCCCACCTCGCCAGTTGCTGTCCAATCTCGAAAAACCTCCGCTGCTCCCCCCTTCTACCCAAAGCTGAAAAGAGAGCAGCGCTCCGCCCCCCATCGCCACCACCACCACCAGCGTCGTCGATCTCCCCCACCACCTCCGCCATGGCTCCGAAAGCCGACAAGGGGAAGGCTGTGAAGTCGGCCGAGGCGCAGCGGCTTGCGGCGCTGTGAAAGGAGCGGGCCATCTTCCCCCCTAAGCTCGCCGCGAGGGATCTGAGGGAGAACTACTACCTCTTCTGGTCGACGGAGACGCGAGCGCATCCGTGCACAAAGGTACTCCCGGCCGTCGCTTCTGAACTGGCTCCGAAACGGGTATCCCTTCTTCGCGCTCTTCTTCTACTACGGGCTGTGCTCGCCCTTCTCTGAATTTTTCTGTGACATCATGAACACCTACGGGTTCCGCCTCCTTGACTTCACCCCCAATGCTGTTCTGACCATGGCAGTTTTCGCACATCTCTGCGAAAACTTTGTGGGAGTCTATCCCAACGTAGCCCTTTTCCGCCACTTCTTTATGCCCCGAGTTGAGAGAGGAGAGCCCCTTGCCGGAGGAATCGCTTGGATCTCAAGGATTGGCAAGAAGGAAGCTTATCTGGAGGGAGAGCTCCGCAGCAAGTGGGAGGAATGGAGGGCATATTAGTGCTGGATTGTCGAGGAGAACCCGCAGCCATTTACTGCCCAGCACCAAACCCCAATAGTGCGCGGCAACGATTGGAGCAACGTGGCCCCGGAGGATGCTAGGCTGAAGATTGCCGTCACCTGGATCCTGTGCCCTAGGCTTGCCGGGCTCACCGTAAACACGCTTGGCGCAGACTTTCTTCGCCGCCGCGCCATCTTGCAGAAAGGAGGAGACCCTCACAGGAGTTCGAGCGCGCGGATATCATGAGGCTGCGCCGGGCCTCAACTTCAATTTCACCGTCTTGGAACTGGATGCGATGCTCTTGGAGCTGTTCAAGCCCGATCCTGACCATCCAGAAATGTTCAGGTTGCCGAGGGGTGTCTTCGCGTTGTGCAACAACTCCTCGCTCGACCGCATCCATGCAATGATGCCGCAGTCGCGACTCGCATGGAATTGTCCCAACATGGCAGAGAGCCGACAGATGACGTCGTCGCGGGAGTTCTTCGACAACTGGTAGAAGTGCCGGTCTGCCCGATGAGCGAGAGGGCCTCACCGCGACACCAGCGGCGATGAGATGCAGGCGCGCCGCCACCCAGCTGGAAGAGGCGGCAGCCGCCCATGCCCGAGTTCGATTCACCGTGGAGGCGGCAGAGGCAGCAGAGGCGGCAAGTCTTGTCGGCGAGGGAGTTTGCGGCGAGGAGCTTGCCGAGCACGAAGCTGGTCGGCGAGCCGCCGAGGCGCCTCCTCCCACCTTCAAGTAGCTTGCCACGAGCGGAGCCCCAGCTCCACCAAGAAGGCGTCTCCGCAAGGCTGGAGACGTGAGGGCGGCGAGCAGACCCAACAACCGCCGCGCCCGCGCGACGCGCTCCACCGCGGCAAGCAGCTGCTGCCGCTGGAGCACCTCACGCCGCAAAGCGACCGGAGCCGGGCCCTCCTGGACCACCGCTTGCTCCCGCCAAGCGGCCAAGGGAACCCACTCCTCCACCTCGTCGCACTAGAGGCGAGCCAGAATTTGATCTCTTCGCGCTCAGCTCCGACGAGGAAGAAGAAGAGTAAGATTCTTTGTTGTACTTGTAGTTCTTCGACTTTGTTGCTTTGTCTTGTATCTGATTTGCTTCACTCTGAAACTCTTCCTTTTCAGGACGCTGGCCCAGAGAGCGTCGAAGAGAGCCAAGGCCCCGGTGATTGTCATCGAGGACGAACCCACCGCAGCAGCAGGGGCATCAAGAGACCTCCTTGCGGACCCGCGACTCTTCTCGTGAGCAGCCCCAGCGCAGCCCCCAGCGTAAGTATATGGTTTACTTTCTGCTGTTGGGCGTACATGGGTGCTCTTTCTTGGCTAATATCTGACTGCTGGTTTGTGTAGGAGCAGAGCAGCCCCACCAGGAGTGCCCTGAAGCCACTCCTGACATGCCATCTGCTTCGACTACACCACCAAGGGAGGATCCCCCGGCAAGGGAGTGTTCTCCGGCAAGGGAGGCGTCTCCGGCAAGGGATAGCACCAGCGACCCTCCGGTGGTTGAGACCGCGGCTGCAGATCCCATCGCAGGTAATCCTCTTGCCTGAAAATTTCCCTTGGGTTCTTTTTCTTCTGATTTTCTCTTTGAATATCTGCTTGACTTTTCTTCATTTTCTGGTCGTCAGATCCATCTGCTACAGAGCCAATGGAGACCGAGGTCGCCGGGCGAGAGGACGCTGCTTAATCTTGGCAACGCCGCCGCCATCGAAGAAGAGGCTGGCGCCGACGAGCCCGCCGGGTGAAGAGGCCGCCAAAGCTGCCGCCGCAGAAGTGGCGAGGTCCGCGATCACACCGACGCCCCGAGGCCGCGAGGCGTCGCCAGCGCTACACCGATCGCCGATCCCTCCGCCGCTGCTGCTGCGTCCAGTTCAAGAGCCCCACCCGCGCCTATCGAAGGCCAGCGATGGCGTCTTCATCAAGCTCCCCAGGCGTCGAGCTCGAGGCGCCCGATCGAGGAGAGACCTTTGACAAAGAGCTGCTCGCCTCCGCTGGGCTGGCGCTGGTCGGCGCGCCAAGCAGCAGCAGCGTAGTCCGAGGAGGAGGAGCTGCGGAAGCTGCTGTCGCTCTACCGCACCCGACAAGCCAAGCTGGAATCCAGGAAGCGCTTGTCGCCAAGGCGGAGCGGACATCGAGAAGCGCACGGAGGAGCTCGGGGCCTCAACCAAGCTCTCCCGTCCTTGGCAGAGGAGCGGGAGCGACTCGCCGAGGAGCGCAAAGCTTTCCTCCTCGAGAAGGCCGAAGCCGAGGAGCAACAGCAGCTTTCCGCCGAGAAGCTGTCTGCGCAGAGAAGCGTGTTGGCGCGGCGGAAGGTCAATCTTTACAGCCATGAGGAGGACCTTGCAGCAGCAGCAAAAGCGTTTGGCGGGCTCTCAAGGAAGCAAGGATGCTGCCGCAGCTGCCGAGGCCGACAAGAAGGAACTGGAGACGAAGGTGACGCAGCTGGAGGCCAATCTCAAGAAGAGCGGCGAGGAGCTTGCTGCACTCAAGCATGAGCGCGAGAAGGACACCTCTACTCTTGGCGAGCTGCAGGGCCGTCTCGCCGAGAGGAGCAAGGAGCTCAGCGCCGCCAAGGACTCCAACGCAGATCTTGAGTTGAAGCTGACCACCTTGACTCAGACGCTTGGACGGCGCCAGGGAGCAGGAGGTGGCCTTGTTGGAGAAGATCAAGGCCGACGAGGCGCTGCTGGCGAGTGCTACTGCCGCCCAGAACACCTTCAGGGAGAATGTGGAGCATTGGACCGAGGGTCTCGTGAATGTTGCCGCAGCCATCGACGGGGAGCTGGCGCAGCTGGGGATGGATGATCTCGGGTACTCCTCCGATGAGCACCTCCAACCCAGCGCCAAGCTCAGCTTGTTCTTCAAAGGCGTGGCGACGGCCCTCCAGCGACTCCGGGAAGAGATCCCAAAGCAGCTGGCCGACGAGTCACGCCAGATCTATGCGGGAGCTCTTCAGAAGGTGCTGATGAAGGTGGCCTTCCACAATCTAGGCCTTAGCTTCACCAACGCCCTCAAGTCCTTGCCGCCGGATGCTGATGTGGAGGCGCTCAAGTCCCTTGTCGCACCCATTGTGGACAGGGTGAGCGGAATCAAGAGGGTTGATGGCGATCGTGTAGATTAGGCCGCCCGTTTTCTCTTTTTCTTGTCGCTGCTGGTCATGTTATGAGAACAATCTATTAGAGCCGCGACAAGCTATCTTGTAATATAACTCTATTTTGGGTAGTGATTGCTATGTTATTTCCTTTACTTGATTCCTTCCTTTGTATGTTTCTGCCCTACGCTTTTAGGGAACTTGTCGGCGCAGGCACCTTTGCCACGAGCGTTGAGTGCGGGACGTCAGTAGCCTGCTGGCGCTGCCGCTTCCGACAAGCAACCTTGTCGCAACTAGTCGCAGCTCACTTAAGTTGTTGAGCGGACTCGAAACAAAGTAAGGGCGCAACTAGCTGCGAGTTGGTTCCTCCGCGCACAGGTTTTCCATACAAAGCACGGTCGTTCGAGGAAGATAACTTAAAAATTTTAAAACTGATTGCTCAAACTTTAGCAACTTAGCTTTTCTGTCATTTGCTTCCCTGTAAGGCGAAACTTCCTCGAGCGACGTTTGGTCCACACCGTTATCTTCTCCTATCCCCCCGGCAAACTTGTGGGCGAGGGAACCTTCCTTTCTTTGAGAAAGAGAAAGAAGAGAAAATAAAGATATGGAGCCTTGCGGCTCGTTATTGCTTACCGGGAGTAGGTGCTGCACAAAGTGTCAGATAACGCATGCAATAATAAAGTAGAAAGCATGAAATTGACAAGATGTGCGAAGCACGTGAGCTTTACTTATGCACGGGGTCTGCGCCCGGCTTTGTACAAAGGATTACATGCAACATCGGCAAGACTTGTACAAAAGGTGGTTGCCGGAACAGGTTCCGGCAACCGCGCCCTACGGGTAAAACTTACGAAGATGCTCAATATTCCAGGAGTTGCTCACTGGAATGCCATCTTCGGTCTCAAGGCGTACAGCGCTAGGCCTAGTGACTCGTCTCACCCGGTAAGGGCCTTCCCACTTCGGCATCAACTTGTTGGAATTCTTGGCGGAGTGAATGCGCCGAAGAACAAGGTCGCCTTCCTCGAGACTTCTGGCACTAACTTTGCGGCTATGGTAGCGACGCAAAGCTTGCTGATATCGAGCAGCTCGAACAGCAGCCTGAAGACGGTCCTCCTCAAGGAGCAGCGCGTCATCTTGTCGCAACTGCTCTTGCTCGAGCCCATCATAAGCGAGCACTCGAGGTGACCCGTATACGAGTTCCGTGGGGAGTACTGCCTCTGCTCCATAGACTAGAGCGAAAGGTGTCTGGCCAGTGGCTCGATTTGGCGGCGTCCTGATCGACCAAAGAACCACCGACAGCTCCTCAATCTAGTTTCTTCCGCACTTGTGCAGCCTGTCGAAAGTCCTGGTCTTGAGCCCATGCAGCACTTCAGCATTCGCCCTCTCCGCTTGACCGTTACTTCTCGGATGAGCAACAGAAGCGAAGCAGACCTTGGCGCCAAGATCTTGGACGTATTGCATGAAGGTGCGGCTCGTGAATTGCGTGCCGTTGTCGGTGATGATCCTGTTAGGGATCCCAAACGACAAACAATCGACTGAAGAACTTGATCTTGATGTCTTTGTCACCTTCCTCACTGCTTCCACTTCCGGCCACTTTGTGAACTTGTCGATTACAGCGTACAAGTACTCAAAGCCCCGACAGCTTCGGGAAAGGGGCCGAGGATGTCGAACCCCAAACCGAAAATGGCGAGGATAAAGGGATCGTCTGGAGAGCTTGAGCTGGCTGGTGTATCTGCTTGGAATGGGCCGCACGCTTCACACTTGGTTACTTGTGCGGTTGCATCCCGGAGGCTGTTGGCCAAAAGAAACCTTGCCGGAAAGCTTTGCGGCAAGTGCTCTTGGCGCCAATGTGGTGACCACATATGCCTCCATGTATCTCTCGCCAACAGCTTCTGTCCATCTTCCCGTGAATACACTTCAATTTCACACCGTTGAGTCTTCTTACATGCATTAAGTGTCGTCGACAAACTGGTACATACTTGACTGCCGGGCTACTTTTTCTGCTTCTTCTTGCTCTTGGGAAGTTCTCCTCTGCAAGGAAGCGGACGATCTGCTGTGTCCATCTGGAGCTTGCGGCTCGACAACAAGGACTAAAGGCACATCTGCTGCTGCGGGAACATCCGCTTCTACGGCTAGAACCTGCGGCTCAGCTGGAGCTTGACGTTCCCCGGCAAGCTTGCCGGAGCAAAACTTGTCGGGAGCGTCTGCTTCAACGGAACAAACCGTGGGGTCTGCCGGAGCAGACTGCTCCTCAACACTCTTGGTGTTGATCTTGGGGACCTTCTTGGCGGCGGCTTCGGGGAGCTCTGCCGGAAAATAGTCACCAGAAATCAACTTCCTCTTCTTGTTCTGTCCCGTTGATGGCGTTACAGACGGTTGAGTCAGCTTGAGCACAAAGATCCCTGGTTCCACAGGTAACTTAAGTGTGGCGCACTTCGACATGCCATCAGCAATGGCGTTCTGAGCTCTTGGAACATATTCCATCTGTAGGCCGTCAAAGTGCTCTTCTAGCTTTCTCACTTCATCAACATAAGCCTCCATCAACGGACTCTGATAATTCTTGTTCACTTGGCGGACGACAAGCTGTGAGTTGTCACATCCCAGATAGACCATGCATTAGGGTGTGCATCATGTTTAAATTTCATCTGAATTTGAAATGGGGAAGGCAGAAACCCTGAACACCCCCCTTAAAATAACTAGGGTTTACTAAAATTTAATTCAATGAATCCGAAATGCCCTTCAAAATGCTCATCCTCTTTGTTTGGGTTTAGCATCCATGTCAAAGAAGGTGGAACATCTTCTAGGTCACCTAAGGGTTCTATAATTAAATCACAAGTTTTTGAAATGGGCATTTTAAACTATGGAAAATATTTTAAGTGTTCAAAAATTGTTAAACTAAAATGTTTCATGTTGGGAATATTCCAACAAGTGACCAGGAGCATTTTGGTAATTTTTGAAAAGGTTTTGATATTTTTAAAAAACCCCTAAACAGAATTGCAGAAAATAGAAAAGATAAAAAAAGGAGAAAACCCTACACATGTCGCTGCGCCCACCTGCCCGCCCAGCCAAAGAGCCAGGCCAATGAGCTGCTTGGCTCGCCAGACAGCAGGTTGGTGCCGGGCGGCGCGCAGAGGCGCGCCACGCAGCTGGCCGCCGCCTGCCTCACCCCGCCGCCTCGCCGACTGGGGCGACCCACGTCGTCGCCCGACCCCAGACACCGCACTTCCCCCCTCTCTCTCTCGCTCGCCCTCGACTGGCCGACGCCATCGCCGACACGCCACCGTCGGCGCCGTGCTCCCCGCCGTCCACGCACCTCCCGTCATGTCTGCAGCTCCGCGCACCCGTTACCCCTAGCCAGCTAGTTCCCTCGCTCCAAAACCCCCGAGGCCACTACTCCGACCTCGACCGAGTCCAAGGTCACGGAGATCCCCATCGTCGCCGCCGCCCGCATCAGTCCGCCCGACCCGGCGAAGCTTCCGCAGGTTCACCGTGAGCCTAGCTACCTCTCCATCCTCTCCGTTCTCTTCTTCTTGCACCACAACGAGCACTCGGTGATCGCTGAACCCACGCCCAAGGCGCTCGTCAGCCGACGAGCCTCCGGTCACCTATTGGCCACACCACTATGCCCATCGCACTCACCACACCTCCACGAGGCTAACTGCACTCCCGCGCCTCGCCGAGGCCGCTAACCCCTAACCCGTCGGTGGCGAGCCCGCCGCCGCCTCGACTCGTCGCCGGCGCCCACTCCGCCATCCCGACCTAAACTAACTCCACCACTAACCGCGGCTCACCTCTAGCTACCGTAGATGCTCCCGCGTTCCATTTGGAGCCGGAAAGTGCAAAGCACTTGCTCCGCCCGCGTCTGCCTCGCCGGCGGCTAGACGCCGTGAGTTGACCTCACCGTGGGCCTGTTGACCCTCGGGTCGATGATGTGGACCCCTCCAGCTAATCTAATTAGGATTAGTTTTAATTAAAACTAATTAGTTAAACTAACTCGACATGCGGGTCCCACTGGTCAGTTTGACCTGGACGACCCGTTGACCCCTGACGCCATGTTGACCTCATCTTTGACGCATTAATTTAAATTCTGGAATTAATTTTATATAATAAAATCCGAATATAATTCAAATTTCAAATGCTTATAACTTTTATCCATAACTCCAAATGCAAAGATTTATATATGAAAAATTATCAGAAAAATACACTCTATCCATTGGTACAGGTTTCATGCATGTTAAAACAAGTTAACCATGCTGAATAACCAGATTAAGATTTTGCACCATTAGGACTAACTCACATGATCTATCATTTGAACCTTTGGTTCAAATGAGATCATCCTATCCTTTCAACTTGCATTAGGCCAACACACATTCATCTTGCCATGTCATAGCATGCATCATATTGTTGCATATTGGTTGTATGTTTATTTTGGTGTGTTTCCATGATAGGTTCTGCCCCCGAAGATAACCTCGATTACCCATCTGAAGGGCAGTTCTCTACCCCAGTTCCATCAGGCAAGCAATTCATTGAACATTCGATACAAACCCATGTTCTCGCTTCGCTCTCATTTCTGCATTAAGACAACGCGATTCAACTGTTGTGTGCTGCGGTAGTTGAACCCACTTCCTTTGCATGACCTGTCATTGCCACAGTAACTAGATGAAACCCACTAGTATGTGTAGGAGTTGATTGAGCCATGTTGTGATTCCTACCATGCTATGCTTGCTATGCTTAGAGTTGTGTCAGGTCTGGCTCATCGGGATGATGAACTGGAGTGAAAGGTTGTGTTGGTTCGAGAGTGTAAGTGTTGAACACGATTTGGTAAAGGTATCGATGAGAGGCCATGTAGGAGTACATGGTGGGTTGTTTCATTGAGGCCGAACTTAAGAACTGAGATCTGTGTTTGTGATCCATGAACTAGCTACTACCACACATTGGGCCCGAAACCAATGGACCCTCTCGGCTTCTTAACCACCCCTGTTCATAGTCCGGAGTTGCAAGTAGTTTCGGTGTTTGTAGCATCTTTGGGGCCGCACGCAACGCTGACCTTAGGGGTGGGTTGTGTTGCGGTAGGCACCGTGGGTCCCGTGTACCGAGTGCCCGTTTGGTATCTCGGGAACCCTGCACACATCGTTCGGGGCTGTATGGGAAACCTCGGCCGGACTCCCTGCGGATGGAACCCGAATAGGCGATAACCTGGACTAGGGACTTGAGTGTTTAGGTAGGCTGTGGCCGACACCCACGTTGGGCTTCCGCTTGAAGGTTGCAGTACATGTCGTAAACGACGATAAGTGGTGAGCGTGTGTGAAGAAGTATACCCTGCAGGTTAAATATGATCTATTCAATAGCCGTGTCCACGGAGAAGGACTTCGGGTTACCTATATCAGTTCATAGACAAGTAAATGGATACTACTAAAAGCCTCAAGATAAGTGTGAGTATCGTGGATGGCCCTCTCGGGGATGACGAGAGAGGATCCACGGTGGAGTATTGTGATGGTGATTAGTGGACTCGTGTGCGACAAAATGCTTTACAAAGTGTGTCACGTAGGATAGCTTAGCCAAGAGTCAAAGCTGGCTTGCTGCAAATAACTCCACCTCCTTCCTTGAGAATGTGCATGTATGATAGGATTACGTGGTAAGACTTGCTGAGTACTTTTGTACTCATGTTTGCTTAATCAATATTTTTCAGAGGACTATACTACCCCTCGACGGCTTCTATGTAGATGTTGACTTGACGAGTAAGCTAGCCACCCGTGGCGATCTAAGACTTGTGAAGGGCCATGTAGATAGAAAGGCTCCAACAAGCTTTCTTTCTTTCTAGAGTCTGTACTCAGACTACTTTGCTTCGCATGTGCTTGTATGATTGTATGACTTGAGTGTTGGGTCATGTGACCCCTACCTGTATGACTATGTTATGTATGGCTCCTCGAGCCTCTTAAATAAAGTACTTGAGTTGTAGAGTTTTGTTGTGATGCCTTGTTGTATTTACTCATATCGGGCATATTATGTATGATTGAAATGCTTGGTATGAGTGGGATCCGACAATCTAGTTGTTTATCCTTGGCAGCCTCTCATATGGGGAAATGTAGTCTTGTGCTTCGGCGATAGTAGTCCGCTACAGCCCGGTTCACGGAGTCCTGCTAGCCCAGCACTACTGCTTGGACACTTGATCGGCGGCATGTGATTCATTTCGTTCTTATGTCTGTCCCTTCGAAATGTCACGCGGTGATACTTGGAGTCCTGCCTAGCTGCTACAGCCCGGGATACCGGAGTCCTGTTAGCCAGTGCTACAGCCCAAGTTCATACGTTGATGACCGACATGCTCGAAGTGTTTCATGTATGCTGTCCCCATAGGTTAGTGCCGCTTTGGGTTCACGACTAGCCATGTCGGCCCGGTTCTTGTCATGTGGATGCTAGCGACACTATCATATCGTGAGCCAAAAGACGCAAAGCGGTCCCGGGCCATGGTAAGGCGACACCGTGGGAATACCGTCGTGAGGCCGCAAAGTGATATGAGGTGTTACCAGCTAGGTCGATGTGACTTGGAATCGGGTCCCGACAGCGTTGGCATCGAGCGAGGGCTGCTCAGTAGGTCCGCTAAGCCAAACTGGTGAAGTTGAGTCTAGAAATGCTTTAGTTATATGTAGGGAATTGATTGTGGGAGGAACGTAAGGCTCTTTTACTTCTTTACCTTATGCCCTCGATCTGAGTCATCCTCTTCTCATTCAACGTGGGTTTAGGACTAGGCTCTCTTTCTCTATCGTGTTCACGTGTTACTAATCCATAGTACCTTATAGGATTGTTGGATACTCCTCGCCTCGGTGTTACTAAATTTTAGTATGCTACCATTGAACCGTAACCTTGATATGATGTTGTTGAGTGGTTTGCAAATCTGATTTTGAATGTCTCAAATTTGATTTGAGCATTTACGAGATGTTATGCTGCCCGATTTTCCTAGAAATTCTAATGCCTTTGCATTATGGCTGTGCTTTCAGATGGCCACCGTTCCCGTAACCAAGTGGTTCGCTTTGACTCGCTGCATTGATGTGTGCGGTCACACGGCCATGTTGGTTAGGGTGATGATTGAGGCTGGTTATCGATGGTATCCTGAATATACCGTCGAGGAGCAGTTCAGGGATTTCAATCAAAGCCAATACCTATGCACGGTCCGGATTTATCCATCCTACCCCGGAGCTACTGAGCCACTTCACTGTTCCTATGGGCTCGGAATCACTATCGGAATGTCTGTACAAGATGCAGCCTATTCCATGATGACTATTATTCGAGCCAGGACTGCTTTGCTGAGCAACACCGACTTCGCTATATGCCAAGATCCTTCCCGGGCGCATGGCTACCTTCGAGGTTTGTACAGCGATGCATCCCATGAGGACTCACTCCTCCGTACCACTCTTGAGTTCTTTGGAGGACAA
Source organism: Aegilops longissima (assembly GCA_021605205.1). Classification (NCBI taxonomy): domain Eukaryota; kingdom Viridiplantae; phylum Streptophyta; class Magnoliopsida; order Poales; family Poaceae; genus Aegilops; species Aegilops longissima. The sequence continues at coordinate 153,805,773 of CM038681.1, forward strand.
GGACCGTGAGAACCGGCCTTGCGTATGGAGCTGTATAATGCCCGCTCGACCACTTGGGCTACTCGACTAGGTTTGCACCTGCCGTGCAAGCCGGATGTATGGACATGAGGGATTTGTACCCTGTGCGGGCGAGTTTGCCGGACTTCATGGAGTGGCGTGAGGTTGGAGGCATCACTCCTCCTCGTGGGCCTCTTCTGCCACCCTTTGTGGGTCCACGGCCACATCCGAGTCCTTATGGTCCACAGGCCCCACAGGATTGTCTGTTTCCGGACGATCATGTTCCACTTCCAGGTCTGGGTGGTGACTTCTATGAGGACTACTATGGAGCTGCCTGAGATAGTAGTAGTATTCCTAGTATGGTACTAGTTGTGTTTCCACCGTCCTGCGTGACTCGTGGAATACGACTTAGTGTGTATCGTTCCGGAAGTGTAGAAAAATAATGTATAGGAGTTGGAATGCTTCCGATGAGATGTAACGCCTTTCCCTATAGTTGTACTCCGTCAGGCTTGTACTAAACTATGAATGGTGTGTATGACCGTTGGTATATATATATATGGCAGTTTATATTACCATGTCATACGGATAAACATCTTTGCATTCCATGCTGTCCATTACCTTCCGCACTTCCTTGTTAAACTCTGCCATCCTGGTTTAAACCTTTGTTTTGTCTCCCAGGATGGTCAACACTCGAAATTCTCCTGCTGGTCCAGGCGAGGGAGAGGCCGATGCAGCCGAAATGTGAATCTGCCGCAACCGCCATCTTTGGCTGAGGTGATGCTGGAAGCAGAACGCAATAAGCGCGAAACTAACCGCTTATTGGAGCGGATTGAACAAAACACAGCTCGCCAGCCAAGAAACGATGGGGTTTCACTCAATGACTTCGTCAAACTATATCCTCCAAAATTCAAATGCTCCGTCGAGCCACTCGACGCCGATGATTGGCTCCGCAGTATCCATCACAAGCTGCGTTCCGCCAATGTGTCCGAGGCTGACAAAGTTACCTTTGCCGCCTATCATCTGGAAGGCCCTGCCAGCCTCTGGTGGGAAAACTATGAGGCATATGCGTCCGGCTGGACAAGTTACCACTTGGGATGAATTCAGTGCCGCCTTCATGAGCACCATATTCCGAAGGACTTATGGACCGTAAACGTGAGGAATTCTGCGGTTTCACCCAAGGCGGCTGAACGTGGATGCCTACAGCCGTGAATTTGGGAGGTTAGCACGATATGCTCCCAAGAAGTTTCTACCGATGCTAAGAAGCGGCGAGGTTCCGAAGGACTTAGCCTGAGCTACGCCGAGATCTCCGTCTCGCATGAATGCACCTCTTTCTCGGCTAGTCAATAAGGCTATCGGCGCCGAGGCCGGGCGAGACTGATTTCGAGGCTTCACGCAAGCACATCCGTGATTCTGGATCATCATCCGGCTCTGGTTCCCAGAAGCGCCGGGTTTGGGTTCCTAATACGGCTCTACCACCCAGGTACACCCCGAGGCCATCCTTCGAGGCGCCTCGCCCCAACCAGCCGTATTTTCCACCCAAGACATATGGAGGTCCAACTGCTAATGTGGCCCCACGGCCAAATGTGATCACTTGCTTCAAATGTGGAGAGACGGGCCACTATATTCGAGAGTGTCCCCAGAACAACCCCAATCAAGCTGGGAAGTCTGTTGGCCGCGGCAAGCCAGCAGGAAAGGTTCCCTATGCCAAGCCAGTTGCCACCGCTCGTGGCCATGTCAACTATGTCTCTGCTGAAGAAACCTATGAGGATCCCAACGTGGCCTCGATGCGCTTCTTGTTAATTGCCATCCGCAATCGTTCTTTTGATCTTTGGAGCATCTCATTCATTTATTTCTGAGAGCTATGCTCGTTTGCACAACACCACATTCTGCGACATGCCTACCTCCATGGAAATTCAAACTCCTGGTTCTAGATGGCAAACCTCTAGGATAAGTCATGGGAATGAAATTCTTGTCGACAGATTAGTTTTCCTTGCATCCCTAATAGCTCTCAAGTCCTCGGACATAAACATCATCTTGGGTATGGACTGGATGTCAGCCCATTATGCTAAGATTGATTGCTCTACTAGAACCGTTCAACTTACCCATCCTTCGGGTAAAACAGTGGATGTTTTAACCCGAGTGTCTAAGCGTCAGCTTTACTCCTTAAATGCCAACCCTCTTCCAGATCTTGAAGATATCCCGGTAGTCCGTGATTTCCCGGATGTCTTTCCGGAAGAACTGCCAGGTGTTCCACCTGACAGGGATGTCGAGTTCGTGATAGATCTTGTTCCCGGAACCGTCCCAATCTCTAGGAGACCTTATAAGATGGCACCCCTAGAACTAGCTGAACTTAAGAAACAACTCGATGAGTCCTTGCAAAAGGGTTTCATCCGTCCTAGTTCCTCTCCATGGGCTTGCCCCGTCCTCTTCGTCAAGAAGAAGGATGGTACGGATCGGATGGTTGTAGATTACCGACCTGTCAATTTGGTCACTATCAAGAACAAGTATCCGCTCCCCAGGATCAACGACCTGTATGATCAGCTCGCTGGATCCTCAGTCTTCTCCAAGATGGATTTGAGGTTGGGCTACCATCAAATCAAAATCAGGAACGGGGACATACCTAAAACGGCCTTTGTCACTCGTTATGGCCAATACGAGTACACCGTCATGTCCTTCGGATTAACCAATGCTCCAGCCACCTTCTCTCGGTTAATGAACTCCATCTTCATGGAGTATTTGGATAAATTCGTCGTGGTATACCTCGATGATATACTCATCTACTCCAAGAATGAGGAAGAACATGCCAACATCTAAGGCTAGTATTGATGAAACTTGAGAGCACCGCCTTTATGCCAAATTCTCTAAATGTGAATTCTGGTTACCAGAGTGAACTATTTAGGACATGTAATTTCTGGTAAGGGTATTGCTGTCAATCCCGAGCGAGTTCAAGCCGTCCTTGACTGGACTCCACCTGAATCGGTCAAGCAAGTTCGGAGTTTCCTCGGTTTAGCGAGCTATTGCCGCCGCTTCGTCGAGAATTTCTCTAAAGTTGCTAAACCTCTAACCGAACTCCTCAAGAAAGATAAGAAGTTCGAATGGACGCCACAGTGCGAGATCAGCTTTCAGGAACTGAAAAGACGCCTGACATCTGCTCCCGTACTTATTCCACCAGATTTCTCTAAGGACTTTATTATCTATTGCGACGCCTCGCGACAAGGACTAGGTTGCATACTCATGCAAGATCGTCATGTGATTGCCTACGCATCGCGACAGTTGCGTCCACATGAGGATAACTATCCCACACACGATCTAGAGCTTGCAGCAGTGGTTCATGCACTCAAAACCTGGCGACATTACCTTCTGGGTAATCGTTGCGAAATCTACACTGATCACCAAAGTCTGAAATATATTTTCACCCAACCGGATTTGAATCTCAGGCAAAGACGTTGGGTCGAGTTGATTACAGATTTCGACTTAGGAATATCTTACACCCCAGGCAAAGCCAATGTCATGGCTGACGCACTAAGTCGTAAATCTTACTGTAACAATTTGATGTTACAACAAGGTCAACCAATTCTCCACGAGGAATTTCGTAAGCTTAATCTCCACATTGTTCCTCGAGGATTCCTTTCCACCCTGGTGGCGAAACCTACCCTTACGGATCAGATCATCAAAGCACAGAAGGTAGATCCGGGAATCTCCCGTATCAGGAGAAACATCAAGAAAGGAGTCGCAGATTGTTTCTCCATTGATGAACAAGGTGTCGTGTTCTTTGGAGACCGTCTAGTGGTCCCCAAGGTGCAAACCTGAGGCGATTGATCCTTAAGGAAGCTCATGACTCTCCTCTCACCATTCATCCCGGTAGTACTAAAATGTATCAAGATCTCGCCAGAGGTTTTGGTGGACTAGGATGAAGAGAGAAATTGCTCAATACATTGCTAATCGCGACGCTTGTCGTCGAGTTAAGCGAGCATCAACGGCCTGCTGGTACCCTTCAACCTTTGGACATTCCTGAATGGAAATGGGAAAAAATCGGTATGGATTTCATTACGGGTTTCCCGGGACCAAGAGAGGGAATAATGCTATCTTCGTTGTCGTTGATCGTCTTTCCAAAGTAGCCCACTTCCTACCTGTTCGTGAGAGTATAACCGCTAGCCAGCTAGCTGATTTGTACATCTCCTAATAGTGTCTCTTCATGGTGTTCCATCGAAATTAACTCCGACCGTGGGAGTCTCTTCACCTCTCGATTTTGGGAAAGTTTCCAAACGCTATGGGAACTCGTCTCTCTTTTAGCACCGCTTCCATCCCCAATCAAGTGGTCAAGTAGAACGAGTCAATCAAATCTTAGAGGATATGCTTGAGCTTCATCATCTCTTTCGCATGAATTGGGAGAAATGCCTTCCATTCGCCGAGTTCGCTTATAACAACAGTTATCAAGCCAGTTTGGGCAAAGCCCTTTCAAGTTCTTTATGGACGAAAATGTCGAACGCCTCTTAACTGGTCGAAACCGGGAGAGACAACTCTTTGGCCGGATATGATCCAGAAGCGTAAGAGCAAGTTCGCGTTGTTCGTGAGAATTTGAAAACAGCCCAATCTCGTCAGAAGAGTCAATATGACCGCAAGCATAAGCCTATGGCTTATGAAATTGGCGAAAAGGCTTACCTTCGGGTTTCTCCTTTAAAGGGAACCCATCGATTCGTATCAAGGGCAAGTTGGCTCCTCGTTACATTGGACCTTTTCGCATTCTTGCCAAACGAGGGAAGTTGCCTACCAATTGAACTACCTCCGCATCTTTCCAAGGTCCATGATGTCTTCCACGCTTCCCAACTCAGCGTTGCTTCTCGGATCCTATCCGTGGAGTGGACCACAAACGCTTGATCTCCAAGATAACCTCACCTATCGAGAGTACCCCATTCAGATCCTCGATCAAACCGAGCGCACCACTCGACGCCGAATATCAAGTTTCTAAAGGTTCAATGGTCAAACCATTCCGAGCAAGAAGCAACTTGGGAAAGGGAGGATCGTCTTCGACTTGAGTACCCCACCTTTTTCAAGAATAGATTCTAAATCTCGGACGAGATTCTTTTGAGTGGGGGTGAGTTGTCACATCCCGATAGACCATGCATTAGGGTGTGCATCATGTTTAAATTTCATCTGAATTTGAAATGGGAAGGCAGAAACCCTGAACACCCCCTTAAAATAACTAGGGTTTACTAAAATTTAATTCAATGAATCAAATGCCCTTCAAAATGCTCATCCTCTTTGTTTGGGTTTAGCATCCATGTCAAAGAAGGTGGAACATCTTCTAGGTCACCTAAGGGTTCTATAATTAAATCACAAGTTTTGAAATGGGCATTTTAAATTATGGAAAATATTTTAAGTGTTCAAAATTGTTAAACTAAAATGTTTCATGTTGGGAATATTCCAACAAGTGACCAGGAGCATTTTGGTAATTTTTGAAAAGGTTTTGATATTTTAAAAACCCTAAACAGAATTGCAGAAAATAGAAAAGATAAAAAAGGAAAACCCTACTGTCGCTTGACCGCCCACCTGCCGGCCCAGCCCAGAGCAGCCAGGCCAATGAGCTGCTTGGCTTGGCCAGCAGGTGGTTGGTGCCGGCCGGCGAGCGCAGGGCGCGCCACGCAGCTGGCCGCCGCCTGCCTCACCCCTCGCCGCCTCGCCGACTGGGACGACCCACGTCGTCGCCCGACCCCCAGACACCGCACTTCCCCCTGCCTCTCTCTCGCTCGCCCTCGACTGCCGACGCCATCGCCGACACGCCACCGCCGACGCCGTGCTCCCCCGCCCACGCACCTCCCGTTATGTCCGGCAGCTCCGCCAAGACCCGTTACCCCTAGCCAGCTAGTTCCCTCGCTCCAAAACCCCGAGGCCACTACATCCGACCTCGACCGAGTCCAAGGTCACGGAGATCCCCATCGCCGCCGCCGCCGCATCAGTCCGCCTCGACCCCGACGAAGCTTCCCGCAGGTTCACCGCGAGCCTAGCTACCTCTCCATCCTCTCCGTTCTCTTCTTCTTGCACCACAGCGAGCACTCGGTGATCGCTCAACTCATCGCCATGGCGCTGTCGCCCGACGAGCCTCCGGCCACCTATTGGCCACACCACTATGCCCATCGCACTCACCACACCTCCACGAGGCTAACTGCACTCCCGCGCCTCGCCGAGGCCGCTAACCCCTAACCCGCCGGTGGCCGAGCCCCGGTCGCCGCCTCGACTCGTCGCCCGCGCCCACTCCGCCATCCCGACCTAAACTAACTCCACCACTAACCGCGGCTCACCTCTAGCTACCCGAGATGCTCCCGCGCTCCATTTGGAGGCCGAAAGTGCAAAAGCACTTGCTCCGCCACAGTCCTCGCCTCGGCCGGCGGCTAGACGCCGTGAGTTGACCTCACCAGGCCTGTTGACCCTCCGGGTCGATGACAGTGGACCCTCCACTAATCTAATTAGGATTAGTTTTAATTAAAACTAATTAGTTAAACTAACTCGACATGCGGGTCCCACTGGTCAGTTTGACCTGGACGACCCGTTGACCCCTGACGCCATGTTGACCTCATGCCGACGATTAATTTAAATTCTGGAATTAATTTTATATAATAAAATCCAGAATATAATTCAAATTTCAAATGCTTATAACTTTTATCCATAACTCCAAATGCAAAGATTTATATATGAAAATTATCAGAAAAATACACTCTATCCATTGGTACAGGTTTCATGCATGTTAAAACAAGTTAACTATGCTGAATAACCAGATTAAGATTTTGCACCATTAGGACTAACTCACATGATCTATCATTTGAACCTTTGGTTCAAATGAGATCATCCCCTCGTCCTTTCAACTTGCATTAGGCCAACACACATTCATCTTGCCATGTCATAGCATGCATCATATTGTTGCATATTGGTTGTATGTTTATTTTGGTGTGTTTCATGATAGGTTCTGCCTCAAGATAACCTCGATTACCCATCCAAGGGCGTTCTCTACCCCGCCCATCGGGCAAGCAATTCATTGAACATTCCGATACAAACCCATGTTCTCGCTTCGCTCTCATTTTACTGCATTAAGACAACGCGATTCAACTGTTGTGTGCTGCGGTAGTTGAACCCACTTCCTTTGCATGACTGTCATTGCCACAAGAATTAGATGAAACCCACTAGTATGTGTAGGAGTTGATTGAGCCATGTTTGTGATTCCTACCATGCTATGCTTGCTATGCTTAGAGTTGTGTCGTCCGGCTCATCGGGATGATGAACTGGAGTGAAAGGTTGTGTTGGTTCGAGAGTGTAAGTGTTGAACACGATTTGGTAAAGGTATCGATGAGAGGCCATGTAGGAGTACATGGTGGGTTGTTTCATTGAGGCCAACTTAAGAACTGAGATCTGTGTTTGTGATCCATGAACTAGCTACTACCACACATTGGGCCCAAACCAATGGACCTCTCGGCTTCTTAACCACCCCTGCTCATAGTCCGGAGTTGCAAGTAGTTTCGTGTTTGTAGCATGTCAAATGGACGCAACGCTGACCTTAGGGGTGGGTTGTGTTGCGGTAGGCACCGTGGGTGTGTACCGAGTGCCTGCTTGGTATCTCGGGAACCCCGCACACATCGTTCGGGCTGTATGGGAAACCTCGGCCGGACTCCTGCGGATGGAACCCTAATAGGCGATAACCTGGACTAGGGACTTGAGTGTTTAGGTAGGCTGTGGCCGACACCCACGCTGGGCTTCCGCTTGAAGGTTGCCGAGTACATGTCGTGTAAACGATTTATAAGTGGTGAGAGCGTGTGTGAAGAAGTATACCCTGCGCAGGTTAAATATGATCTATTCAATAGCCGTGTCCACGGAGAAGGACTTCTGGGTTACCTATATCAGTTCATAGACAAGTAAATGGATACTACTAAAAGCCTCAAGATAAGTGTGAGTATCGTGGATGGCCCTCTCGGGGATGACGAGAGAGGATCCACGGTGGAGTATTGTGATGGTGATTAGTGGACTCGTGTACGACAAAATGCTTTACAAAGTGTGTCACGTAGGATAGCTTAGCCAAGAGTCAAAGCTGGCTTGCTGCAAATAACTCCACCTCCTTCCTTGAGAATGTGCATGTATGATAGGATTCTGTGGTAAGACTTGCTGAGTACGTTTGTACTCATGTTTGCTTAATCAATATTTTTCAGAGGACTATACTACCCCCTCCGACGGATTCTATGTAGATGTTGACTTGACGAGTAAGTAAGCTAGCCACCTGGTGGCGATCTAAGACTTGTGAAGGGCCATGTAGATAGAAAGGCTCCAACAAGCTTTCTTTCTTTCTAGAGTCGTACTCGACTACTTTGCTTCCGCATGTGCTTGTATGATTGTATGACTTGAGTGTTGGGTCATGTGACCCCACCTGTATGACTATAGTTATGTATGGCTCCTGAGCCTCTTAAATAAAGTACTTGAGTTGTAGAGTTTTGTTGTGATGCCTTGTTGTATTTACTCATATCGGGCATATTATGTGTATGATTGAAATGCTTGGTATGAGTGGGATCCGACAATCTAGTTGTTTATCCTTGGCAGCCTCTCATATGGGGAAATGTAGTCTTGTGCTTCGAGCGATAGTAGTCCGCTACAGCCCGGTTCACGGAGTCCTCGCTAGCCCAAAGACTACCGCTTGGACACTTGACTGGCCGGCATGTGATTCATTTCGCCTTATGTCATGTCCTTCGGGAAATGTCACGCGGTGATACTTGAGTCCTGCCTAGCCTGCTACAGCCCGGGATATCGGAGTCCTCATAGCCCAAAGTGCTACAGCCCAAGTTCATACGCTGATGACCGACATGCTCAAGTGTTTCATGTATGCCTGTCCCCATAGGTTAGTGCCGCTTTGGTTCACGACTAGCCATGTCGGCCCGGTTCTTGTCATGTGGATGCTAGCGACACTATCATATACGTGAGCCAAAAGACGCAAACGGTCCCGGGCCATGGTAAGGCGACACCCGTGGGAATACCGTGCGTGAGGCCGCAAAGTGATATGAGGTGTTACCAGCTAGGTCGATGTGACTTGGAATCGGGGTCCTGACATGAGTCACCCCTGACAATGAGCTTCTTGATCCCAAGGTCTGCTGTGATCCTGAGACCGGCAAGCAAACCTTCATACTCTGTAGTATTGTACATTGCTTGCTCCTTGGGAAAGTGCATCTGACTACGTGATTTGAGGTGCTCTCCGTGGTGCGACAAGTAGCACGCCCAAGACCGGCGCCTTTTGCAGCGAAAGGCACCATCAAAGTACATCAGCCACTCTTTGCTTGCTTCCTCGACGGGATGCTCGCTTCGAATTTCTTCATCTTGTGTTGGCGCCCATTCTGCTATGAACTCTGCCAATGCTCTGCTTTGGATAGTTGAAGTGCTCTCAAACTTGAGGCCAAAGCTTGACAGCCCAAAGGCCCAATCGACAATCCTGCCTGTTGCTTCTGGATTTTGCAGTATCCTCTTCAGCGGAAAACGAGTGACAACTGTGATCTCATGTGCTTGGAAGTAATGGCACAGCTTTCTCGAGGCCATGAGAAGGCCGAAAAGCAATTTTTGCACAGCAGAATACCTTGACATAGCCCCCTGCAGAAGGGAACTGACAAAGTAAACTGGGCGCTGCACCATCCTTTTCTGCATCTTCTCACACGCCTGCGCAGATCCATCTTTGTCGGGACCAGAGCTTGCCGGTGAAGCCCCCTGCTTGTCGCTGGATGCATCTGCCATGGTTGCCGGCTCATCATCCGCCTCCCTCTCCGCTACTAACGCAGCACTAACCACTTGATTGGTTGCCGCTATATAGAGCAGCAACTTCTCTTGTGGCTTAGGTGCGACAAGTATTGGAGTGGAGGATAGGTATCTCTTTAAGTCCTGCAGCGCAACCTCCGCTTCCGGAGTCCATTTCATTGGACCTGCCTTTTTCAATATTTTGAAAAATGGCAGGGCGCGCTCAGCAGACCTAGAGATAAACCTCGCCGAGAGCAGCTACGCGAACCGCAAGCCTTCGACATCCTTGACGCGCTTTGGTGCTTCAATCTGCTCAATGGCCTTGATCTTGTCGGGATTGGCTTCAATTCCCCATCGAGATGAAGAACCCGAGAAGCTTGCCGGAGGGGACTCCAAACACGCACTTCTCGGGGTTGAGCTTGAGGTTGATCTTGCGCAGATTTGCAAAGGTTTCGCTTAAATCTTGAATCGAGTCGCTTTTTCCTTGCTCTTGACCACTATGTCATCCATGTAGGCTTCCACATTTCTGTGTATTTGCGGCTCAAAAGCGCCATGGACTACCCTTGCAAATGTTGAACCAGCATTCTTTAATCCGAAGGCATCCGTACAAAGCAGTATGTGCCACATGGGGTGATGAATGCGGTCTTCTCCTCATCCTCTTCTGCCATGAAGATCTGATGATCTCCTGAGTATGCATCAAGAAATGAAAGCAAGTCACATCCGGCCGTGGAGTCAACAATCTGGACATTTCTTGGACAAGCTTTATTAACATCGGTAAAGTCGATACAAAGCCTCCATTTCCCGTTTGCCTTGCGCACGACTACAGGATTGGCCAACCACGTAGGATGGAGCACTCCTCTAACAAGGCCTGCTGCTTCCAGTTTCTTGATTTCTTCTGCGATGAATTCTTGGCGCTCCATTGCTTGCTTCCCCGACCTTCGCTTGACGGGCGCGCGATGAGGACGAGACAGCAAGATGGTGCTCAATTACTTCCGGGAACACCGGGATGTCGACGGTTGCCACGCAAACACGCCGACGTTACCCGCAGGAAAGCAACGAGCGCTTTCCTATTTAGGGTCGAGAGAGGCACCGATGGTGAAGGTACCACCAGTGCCGCGTCCTCCTTGGCGACACCTTCTTGGTCTCGCGGAGCTGCCATCGCCTTCTTACACTTGCCGGTGGAGCTCGATGGTGCGCCCTCGACGGTAGCGCAGCACCAAGAGGTGCGCTTGCCGCGAAGTGGGCATCGAAACTCTTGTCGGACTTGGTCTTCTTCTTCCCGGAGCTTCAGCGGCAAGTGACTTCCGATCGGTTGCGGCTGCTGCTTCCCGTAGATCTTGTCGGCGCAGATAAGAGCATCCTTCTTGTCGCCAGGACAGAGATGACACTTATCGGGCCTGGCATCTTCAAAGATGTTGTAGGCATAGTGAGAGGCCGCCATGAATTTGGCGAGTCTTTGGACGGCCAAGTATCCCATTGTAAGGCAATGGAAAGTCAACAACGCCGAAAGTGACCCTCTCAGTCCTGAAGTTCAGCTCGCTGCCAAATGTCACGGGCAACGTGATCTTTCCCTTTGGCTTGCTCCTTCCCGGATTGATTCCTTGGAACGTGCCGGTCTCTTCGAGCTCGCTGTCACGGATCTGGAGTTTCTGGAGTACCGCTGAGGAGATCAGGTTCAAGCCGGCCCCGCCGTCAACTAGCATCTTAGTGACCTTGAGGTTGCGGATAGTTGGCGAAACCAACATCAGCAAGCACCCGACCGCAGTTATGCGATCAGGGTGGTCCTCAATATCAAAGATGATAGGCGTGTTGGACCATTTCAGAGGCTTGCGTGACTCGACGGATGGCTCTGCCGTATTGACTTCCCGCATCCACTGCTTGAGTTGGCGGTGTGAAGTATGCAGAGAAGCACCGCCGTCAACGCCCAAGATCTCTGTGGCTTTCTGGAACTCCTGCTCATCAGTCTCGTCATCATCCATATCTTCATCGTCGGCGTCATCTTCATCCTTGTCGCGGCCGCGGGGAGGTCTGTCTCCTTGCCGCTGCTTGGCCTTGCCACAAGGCGCCCTCCCGGCCGGGCGCTTCTTGCTGGTTCCTCCAGCGCCTTCCCTGGCCTTCTCCTTGTCGCGCCGCTTTCGATTCAGCCTTTTGCTGCTCGACAAGCTGCTCAACCTTCTTGCAGCTCTGGAGGTCATGGCCCTTGGTGCGGTGGATCTTGCAATACTGCTTGTTGGAGCCGTCCTGCTTGTCGGCGACTGCCACAGCCTGGCAGTTGGTGCCCGCGGCAACCTCCTTGCCGGAGCTACCAACTTTGGCTTTCTTGGCGCCACCTCCGTTGCCGGACTTCTCAACAACTAGCACATCTTTGCCTTTCTTTTTCCTGTTGTTCTACCGCCGGCTTTTCTTTGCCGGGGCGGCCTCCTCACTGTCAGATCCTCCTGCTTCTACATTCTCTCCGGGGAGTTTCCTCCCTTCCTCAAAGACGTGCACACTTGTCGGCCAGGCATATAGCTCATTGACGCCTCGATCTTGCACATCGCCATCTCCTCCGCATCCTCGCGGTTTCGCATGCTCGATGGAACGCGCTGATTACCGCGGCGGGGTGGACATCCGGGATGTTGTCTTGTCGCGGCTGAATCTCTGAATGTACTTGCGCAGGGCTCTCCTTCCTTCGGGCGGCAGGTGAAGGTCGCTTCTTGGCCATGAGGCTTGTGGTCGCTGTAAAGGCGCCAACAAACTGATGGCATAGATCTGCCTGTGAGGATATGGAGTTGTCCGGCAAGTGCATGAGCCAGATCTCGACATTGGGCTTGAGCACCACCGGGAAGTAGTTGGCTAGATCTTGTCGCTCGCCCCGCAGCTTGCACCGCAATGGTGTAGATGCTGAGGAACTCCGACGGATGCGCCTTGTCGCCGTATTTCTCTCGTACGTCCTGGCTTGAAATTCTTCTTGCTGGGCCATGGACTTGCCACAGCTCACGAGTGAACGCAGGGCAACCTACCGTGTAATGGCAAGTCGCTGGTTCCTGGCGCATGCATGCCGACAGAGGGCCCAGCCGCTGGTCGGATTGACGCCGCTTTCTTCGGCGCTGGCGCGAAGTTCGAAGCGGCGTCTTCTTCTTGTCGTTCGTGAAGAACTTGGCGCTGATCGCGACGAGCTCGTGGATCTGATGACGCGGTGGAGTCGCTGTCGAGGTGGATCCGACGAGTTGGCGGTCTTGGCCACCGGCTCGGGCTTGGCAGTCCTGCCGCGGCAACGATGTACTCGGTTGTCGCGGCGTGTTGCCGTTGGCAAAGCCGATGAGACTCTGAATGGTGGCCCTCCATTCGTCGACCTTGTCGGCTGTTGGAGGGTAATCTAGGAGCAGTCGAGCTCTCGCCAAAGCTTCTGCTGGAGTGGTGGGTAGTAGTGGCGAACGGCGCGAGAGCAGATATGCTCGGACTTCTAACTATGTTAGAAGGAGCAAGATCCCGCCCAGCGACCGCGCCTCGCCGTGCTCGCATGTTGGCGTGCATGCTGGTCTTGAGCATCCCGAGATCCACCAGCTCGATCTTGGTCCAACGAACGTATGGTACTGTGAATACCATGACGCTGTCGGTTCCGCGCCTCCTGAGATGGGCGCGGTGCATGTACAGACGCCGAGGTCTGCGCAGCCTTGTTCTTGGACTTGGCAGCACCGTGGACTCCTTCGTCGACATTCGCTCTTCCGCCATTGCTCACCCCACCACTCGCTTGTTCGGTGGTGGTGGGATCGACGTGGACGGATCCGCTGCCGCCAAAGCCTTCTTCTTCGGTGGCATGTCGATGGAGAAGATGAAGATGTTGCTCGTGTGAACGCCGGATCAGGTTCACACAATCTCGACGCCGCCTACCTGGCGCGCCAAAGATGTCGGGAAGCTGATCGACCCACGAACACCTATGGGACCGGCGGACCGAGCCCCTTCGGTTCGGTGGGGGCGGAGGTCGCACGAAGAGCGATCGAGGCGGTTAGCACACAGCAGTTTACCCAGCTTCGGAGCTCTCCGGAGAGATAACACTCCTACTGCTGCATGTTTGATTGTATTGTGTTCTTGCTAGGGAGCGCTGAGTGCTACAGTACACACCAGCTGCTAACGAGACCTAGCGTGAGTGTTTTCTGGCTTCGAACCTTTCGAACCCCCCTCTACATTGCGCATGGGCCTCCTTTTATATGCTCAAGGGGTCACCGACAGGTGGCAACGTAGACCAGGGTAAAAATGGAAAAGGAGTTGTGGTTGGTACAGCTACTTGTACAGTGCATCATACCTAACCCTGACGGCAGGGGACAAAGGCATTAAATGCCCGCCCACGCCGCCCAAACAAAGGCAAACAGGACCATCAGGGGCGCCACCGCTGCCACGATGGCAATCTTGTCGGCCCGCTTGCCACCGCAAGGCTTCGCCGTCAAGACAGCTCTTGCCACGCTACCGAAAGGTCCTGTATGGCGACACGCTGGTGGATGTCTTGAGCGCAGGAATAGAGTGGTAGTCTATCGCGGCAAGCGCCTTGCCGCGTTGTTGCCTTTGTCGCGTCCGGAAGCTTGTCGCCATCGGGCCTTCCCGCAAGCTCCTCTTGCCGGGCCTTGTCTCCTAGGTGCCTTGGTTATCCTCCCGCAAGCTCCTCTTGCCGGGCCTTGTCTCCTTGGCTTAAATACTTTGTTCTTGAATGGCTCCAAAGGAACCACGGAGGACCTAGGCGGTCACCCGCAAGCCTTGCCGCTGGGTGCTGAATCGCAGACGCACGAAGTTCGATACTAGGGTACCCCTACTCTAGTACACCGACACAGTACAACGTAGAAATCAATGCAAGATGCAACCACTATCAAACTGCCATGTTAAAAGCGTCCAATCATGAGTTACTGATGCGGGATACACAACAGCAGTACTTTGATGTAAGAACATGGTATGATAGATAGATGCAGTGTATTCTAGACACAGAAAACCATGTCATATGCACATGTATAACGTATAAACTCAGCAAGTGCAATTGTATAAACTCAGCAAGTGCAATTGTGTATAAAAAATATAGGCTAGACAACATATGCAACATGAAACCAATTATCACACTGTCAACTTAGAGCAAGCACCTGCGATGGTGGAGTGCGGGAGATGAACTCATCATGTAGACTTGGGACTTCAACTTCATTAGCGATAGTAGTGGCAAATCTAGAGAGTCTCTGCTTATGCCGGTGCGGAGTACCACCAACATCCCCTAACTTACTATTTCCTTCCTATTTTCTAATATTGCCTTATGAAGTCAAAACCACAAGAAGATGAATAAAATTAGCTCTGCATAACTGGTTGCATGATACGATTTAACACTACTTTGATGTAAGGCAAGCGCAGGATAGGAGGATGGAATATATACAAAAAGATGATGTTTCATATTCACATGTATGATAGGAGGATGGAATATGTATGAAAAAACAAGAAGCGGAAGGCATTTCAACAAAATTAGAAGAAATGAAAGCTAGGCACCATATGAACATGCAACCAATATCACTCTATCGTAAAAAGTGTCTCAGAAGTGCCATTTCAAGAAATTAGAAGCAAAGACAAGCTAGAAGACAATGCAAGATGCAACCTACATCATAGTCCCAAGTTAAATGTGTCTTATGGGTAAGTGATCATTGCAGGTATAAGTTGTAAGCTACGCAGATGCAATTCTACACAATCAGAAGCAATACAAACTAGACATCATACGGAAAACGCAACCACGATAATAGTTCCAAGTAAGAGCAAGCACCTGTGATGGTGGAGTAGGGAGATGTGCTCATCATGTACACGTATGTTCTAGAAACAGGGAACACGTGTCATATTCACAGCATTATGTGTAAAGTAAGGAGATGCAATTCAAGTTAGAAGCAATACAAGCTAGACATCATACGCAACATGCAACCACATATAATAGTGTCAAGTTAGAGCAAGCACTGTGATGGTGGAGTAGGGAGATGTGCTCATCATCTACACAGCTCGTTGATCTGTCCAGCCTTGTGTTGTCTTGCGAATCTTGTTGGGAGGATGGCGGAGTAGAATCAGAGAGACCCCTGCTTGAGTTGTTCAAGGACCACCATCATTCACGCTGCACTAATTTCCTTTAGCTGTAATGATTTTGCATTGTGAAGTCAAACCGATAAGAAAAAGGAATAAAATTCGCTCTTGTAACTCATTCATGCATGATACCGATTTAACACTACTTTCGGATGAAAGGCGTATACATGATGCGATGATGGAATATGTATCAAAAACAGGATGGTGTGACATATTCACACCTATGATGTGGTAACTAAGGTAAGGCATTTCAACAAATTAGAAGCACTGCAAGCTAGACACCATATGAAAGATGCAACCAATATCACTCGCCAAGTTCAAACTATATGGCGCTTCAACAAATTAGAAGCAGATATGCTAGAAATCATATGCAAGACACAACCAATATCACAAAGGATGGCGACTTAAAGAAGCCTTTATCATAAGTGACTGATGGGGATATGCCGTAATAGTAGTCTGATGTAGAAACAGGAACACATGTCATATTCACAGCATTATGTTTAAAGTAAGCAGATGCAATTCAACAAAGTTAGAAGCAATACAAGCTAGACATCATACGCAACATGCAACCACATGTAATAGTGCCAAGTTAGAGAAAGCACCTGTGATGGTGGAGTAGGGAGATGTGCTCATCATCTACACAGCTACGTTGGACTGTCTAGCCTTGCGCTTTTCTTCTTGAATCTTGTTGGGCGGATGGCGGAGTAGAATCAGAGAGAACCTCCGCTTTCAGCTTGCTTTCTAAGGACCACCATCATCCAATGCCTTGCCAATTTCCTTCAGCTTTATTGATTTTGCATTGTGAGGTCATACCGACAAGAAAAAGGAATATCATTCGCTCTTCTGAACTCATTCATGCATGATAGTGACGAACACTACTCTGGTGAAAGGCAAATTCATGATACGAGTATGGAATATCTACGAAAAATGGACGGCTTGACATATTCACACCTATGATGTGGTAACTAAGCAGAAGGCACTTCAACAAATTAGAAACACTGCAAGACACCATATGGAAGGTGCAATTGAAGGAAATATGCCCTAGAGGCAATAATAAAGTTATTATTTATTTCCTCATATCATGATAAATGTTTATTATTCATGCTAGAATTGTATTAACCGGAAACATAATACATGTGTGAATACATAGACAAACATATAGTCACTAGTATGCCTCTACTTGACTAGCTCATTAATCAAAGATGGTTATGTTTCTAACCATAGACATGTGTTGTCATTTGATTAATGGGATCACATCATTAGGAGAATGATGTGATTGACATGACCCATTCCGTTAGCCTAGCACTTGATCGCTTAGTATATTGCTATTGCTTTCTTCATGACTTATACATGTTCCTGTAATTATGAGATTATGCAACTCCTGCTTGGGAGGAACACTTTGGTGCTACCAAACGCCACAACGAATCGGGTGATTATAAAGGAGTACTACAGGTGTCTCCAAAGGTACATGTTGGGTTGGCGATTTCGAGATTAGGTTTTGTCACTCCGATTGTCGGAGAGGTATTCTAGGTTTTCTCGGTAATACACATCACATAAGCCTTGCAAGCATTGCAACTAATAAGTTAGTTGTGAGATGATGTATTACTGAACGAGTAAAGAGACTTGCGGTAACGAGATTGAACTAGGTATTGATACCGACGATCGAATCTCGGGTAAGTAACATACCGATGACAAAGGAACAACGATGTCGTTATGCGGTTTGACCGATAAAGATCTTGAAGAATATGTAGGAACCAATATGGGCATCCAGGTTCCGCTATTGGTTATTGACCGAGAATAGTTCTAGGTCATGTCTACATAGTTCTCGAACCCGTAGGGTCCGCACGCTTAACGTTACGATGATGCTTTATTATGAGTTTATAAGTTTTGATGTACCAAGTTTGTTCGAGTCCCGGATGTGATCACGGACATGACGAGGAGTCTCAAATGGTCGAGACATAAAGATTGATATATTGAAGCCTATATTTGGATATCGGAATGGTTCCGATGAAATCGAATTTTCCAACACCGGGGTTACTGAACCTCCCGGGGATGTTGGGCCGATGGGCCATAAGGGAGAAGAGGAGGGCTGGCCAGAGGTCAAGCGCCCCCCCCTAGTCCGAATAGGACAGGAGAGGGGCGGCGCCTTCCTCTTTCCCTCCCCTTTCCTTCTCCAACAAGGCAGGGGGGAGTCCTACTCCCGGGGAGTAGGACTCCTCAGCGCACCCTATGAGGGCGGCCGCACCTCCCCTCCCTCCATTATATACGGGGCAGGGGGCACCCCATAACACACAAGTTGGTCTACGGATCGCTCCTTAGCGTGTGCGGTGCCCCCTCCACCATATTCCACTTAGGTCATATCGTCATGAGCTTAGCGAAGCCCTCGCGCCGGTGGAGCATCATCATCGCCCCACGCCGCCGTCTTGATGGAACTCATCCCGACGCTTTCTGGATCGGAGCCCGGGATCGCCATCGAGCTGAACGTGTGCTGAACTCGGAGGTGCCGTGCGTTCGTACTTGGATCGGTCGGATCGTGAAGACGCATAACTACATCAACTGCGTTGTTATAACGCCTCGCTTACGGTTCACGAGGGTGCGTGGACATACACTCTCCCCTCTCGTTGCCATGCCATCACCATGATCTTGCGTGCGTAGGAAATTTTTTGAAATTACTACGCTCCCCAACAAAGGGTATCGAGCCTGGTTTTATGCGTTGATGTCATATGCACGAGTAGAACACAAGTGAGTTGTGGGCGATTGTCAGGACCCCGATTCCAAGTCACATCGATCTAGCCGGTAACACCTCATATCACTTTGCGGCCTCACGCACGGTATTCCCACCGTGTCGCCTTACCATGGCCCGGACCGCTTATGCCTTTTTGGCTCACGATATGATGGTGTCGCTAGCATCCATATGACAGAGAACCCGGGCCGACATGACTAGTCGTGAACCCAAAGCGGCGCTTAACCTATGGGGACAGCATACATGAATCACATCGAGCATGTCGGTCATCAACGATAAATTCGGGCTGTAGCACTGGCTATGAGACTCCGTATCCCGGGCTGTAGCAGCTAGGCAGGACTCGAATATCACCGCGACATTTCCCGAAGGGACATGACATAGGAACGAAGTGAAACACATGTCGGCCAGTCAAGTGTCCAAGCAGTAGTGCTGGCTAGCAGGACTCGGTGACCCGGCTGTAGCGGACTACTATCGCCGTAAGCACGAGACTACATTTCCCCATATGAGAGGCTGCCGAGGATAAACAACTAGTTTGTCGGATCCCACACATACCAAGCATTTCAAACATACACACAATATGCTCAATATGTGTAGATACAACATGGCACCACAACATAACTCTACGACTCAAATATTTATTCATTAGGCTCCGAAGAGCGAGATATTACAAACATGGGTCTCATGACCCAGCACTTAGAGCATACAAGTCAAAGCACAAGCGGAAGCTAAACATGTCTGAGTACAGACAACTATAAATGAAAAAGGCCGAGAAGCCTGACTATCTACCAGATCCTGCCGAGGGCACAAGATCGTAGCTGAGGTAACAAGCTAAACGTCGAAGTCCACGTGGAACTACTAGCGAGACTGACGTCTCTCTGCAAAACATAAAATAAGCAAACGTGAGTACAAACGTACTCAGCAAGACTTACATCAGAACTAGCTACATATGCATCATTATCAAAGGGGGGTGGTGGAGTTTGACTGCAGCAAGCCAGCTTTGACTCGGTGGCTATCCTGAACTACGACTGCAAGTAACTCTTTTGAGGTGGCGCACACGAGTCCACATATTCACCATATCAATACACCACTATGGACCCGCTCTCGTCTCCCTACGAGAACGCCATCCATAGCACTCACGCTTATCTTGCGCATTTTAGAGTATCCACTTTCACTTGTCTATGAACTGATATAGGCAACCTAAGTCCTTATCCGCGGACACGGCTATTCAATAGATCATATTAACCCTGCAGGGTGTACTTCTTCACACACGCTCACCACTTACCGCCGTTTACACGACATGTACTCGGCAACCTTCAAGCGGAAGCCCAACGTGGGTGTCGGCCACGCCTACCTAAACACTCAAGTCCCTAGTCCAGTTTATCGCCTATTCGGTTCCATCCGCAGGAGTCCGCCGAGGTTTCCCATACAGCCCGAATGATGTGTGCAGGGTTCCCGAGATACCAAACGGCATTCGTACACCGCCCACGGTGTATCTACCGCATCATAGCCCACCCCTAGGGTCAGCGCCACGCACGCACCTCCAACACATATCCTACAAACACCGTAAACTAATTGCAACTCCCGGACTAAGAACAAGGGTGGTTAAGAAGTCGAGAGGGTCAATTATGATCCCAATGCGTGGTAGCAACTGTTTCATGGATCACAAACACGTAACTCAGTTCCCGAGGACGGTTTCAATGAGACAACCCACCATGTACTCCTACATGGCCTCTCACCGCTACCTTTACCAAATCGTGTTCACACACTTAGCTCACACACAATAGGACATGTTCATAACAATTCCAATTCATTCCCGATGAATCAGACCGACTCAACTCTAAGCAATAGCAGGCATGACAAACAAGCATAAATGAGTAGGCACAACATGGCTCAAACAACTCCTACTCATGCTAGTGGGTTTCATCTAATTACGTGGATTGACAGTCATGCAAAGGATCAAGGGTTCAGCTACCGCAGCAAGTAACAGATGAATCGATGTTGTCCTAATGCAATAAAAGAGAGCAGGAGCGAGAGAGGGGATTGTATCGAATGAACATGGGGTTTTGCTTGCCTGGCACTTCTGAAGATAATATAGTTCTTCATCGGTGTCATCGAATTCATCATCGATACGTCGTCTACTGAGAGGGAACAATTACCGGCAAACAAGAGAGAACACAATCAATGCAATGCACATTCACATGAATGACATGTCATGTTAAGGTACTGAATTGACCTAATGCAATATCTAGCCAAGTTAATTGAAGGGGAACTCAAACAAGAACAAATTCCAACTCCAATGTTATTTCATAATTTGCCCTAATCATGATTCATCCTATTCAGTGAGGTTAACTTGTTCAATCATGCATGAAAATGCCATAAACAGATTCTTCATATTTTTCTGATCATTTTTCATATATAAATTATTTGATTTGGAGTTACGGTTGATTTTCTATGAATTTTAGAAGTTTTGCTAATTTTCTGGAATTTCCTGAGTTAAAATAATTCCAGAAATCATTATTAAGCGCCAGATTGAGGTCAAGATCATGTCTGCAGTCAACCTGGGTCAAACCTGACATGTGGGGCCACACGTCAGTGACTCAATGGTTAAACCCGGGTCAAACCCGCAGTGACCAGGGTTTGACTTGGCCCTGGGGCCCACGGTCACGTAGGGGGTGGTTTAGGCTGCGGGATTAGGTGCTAATGATGCCACGTCGACACTCACCGGAGCATGGCGGCGACGACCACATCTCGCGCGGAGGCTCGCGGAGTTGCTCGGGCTCGCACGGAGGACCACTTCGTGCACGGTTTGTGGCTACGGAGAGCTGGCGGTGGGGCGCATCCGGTGGTGGTGGCAGATGGAGCTGGGGCGGCCTACAGAGGCACCGGCGACGAGCTATGCGGCGGCCGGAGCTCGGGCACGCTCGGACACGGCGTTTTGGGGCACGGGAGGAGGAGTGGGTAGGTGCTCTGGTTCCTGAACGCGCCGAGGACGACAGCGTGCTTCGGGCGCGACGTGTGGGGGCTCTAGCCGCGGCGACCTTGTGGCCGGGCGGCGATGAGCTCTCGGGCTCAAGTGAGCTCATGGTTAGAGGAAGAATCGGCATCGGAGAGGGAGGTTCAAGGGCTCACAGCGATGACGACGGGACGCTCGGCGAGGTCGGGGACGGCCCGGAGCCGACGAATCGGGCGACGGCACCGGCGGGTCCGAGGAGGGGAAAAACGGTGGGGCGGCGCCTCGGGGCGCTCCGGTGTCGGGAGGCTCGGTGAGGAGGGGGAGAGAGACTAGGCGGAGCTCGGGGGCATGTCGGAGAGGCTCGGGGATGGCTGTGGCATGGGCACGTGATCGGCGTCAGCCTGAGCTTCGCTGGTCGAGCTCATGAGAGGGGAGCAGAGGAGGGATGGGGTTCGAGGAGAGAGGAAGAGGACGAGGGGGTCCAGGGGGTCGGGCGCCCGAGGAGAAGGCGCGAGGCGCCTCGGTGAGGCAGGCGAGCAGGAGGAGGCGTGGCGAGCTCGGCTGCAGGCGCCAGGTGTCCCTCCTCTGCCAACTTGGCAGAGGTAGGCGATGACCCAAGTAGGTGGTGGTGGGCTGGGCCAACTGGCCAGCGAGGGGGGAAGCTGGGCAGTTCGTGGCGCTTAGGTAAGGGCTTCTCTCTCGCTTTTCCTAATTATATTCTGTTTTCTAATTTGTTTGCCTCGTTTTGATTTAGTTTAGCACCAAATCATTTAAATAAATCCTGAAAATAATTGTGGGCATTAACTGAATTATTAAAGAAGCCCTTAACTATTTTTCAGAATTGTTGGAGCATTTAAAAATATTAATAGTATTTAAATGCCCCAATTCAAATACAATATGGTTTATTAAAAATCCAAAAATGTCTTGGAAAAATATTCATCATCTCTGGATATGGTTTTCACCCTTTTCCATTAATCATGAACATTTTTGCAAACTGATTTGGGTTCTTTGAAAATATTTTGAAGTTGAACCTATTTGCTTTGTTTTAGTGCTAGGGCTTGGTCATCCCCATTTCAGGTTTCATGAAAATTAAGCATGATGCATGGATGCAATGCCACTAGTTACAAGCAAGCTCTAGGGCTGTGACAGCGATATAAGTCATACTGCTTATCAGCATGTCATACTTTGGTTCAGCGGTATTGTGAGATGAAGCGCCCGGACCGACATTATGTGACGCTTACGCCGAGACTGGTTTCACCGCCGAGCACTCGTTGCTTAAAGGTGACCGGCGGGTGTCTGTCTCTCTCACTTTAGTTGAACCAAGTGCATACGCGCCGGTCCTTGCGAAGGTTAAAACAGCACCAACTTGACAAACTATCGCTGTGGTTTTGATGCGAGGTAAGAACGGTTCTTGCTCAGCCCGTAGCAGCCACGTAAAACTTGCAACAACAAAGTAGAGGACGCCTAACTTGTTTTTGCAGGGCATGTTGTGATGTGATATGGTCAAGACGTGATGCTATATTTTATTGTATGAGATGATCATGTTTCTTAACCGGTTATCGGCAATCTGGCAGGAGCCATATGGTTGTCGCTTATTGTATGAAATGCAAAGCTATGTAATTGCTTTACTTTATCACTAAGCAGTAGCGATAGTCGAGAAGCAATAGTTGGCGAGACGACAACGATGCTACGATGGAGATCAAGGTGTCGCTACCGGTGACGATGGTGATCACGACGGTGCTTTTGAGATGGAGATCACAAGCACAAGATGATGATGGCCATATCATATCACTTATATTGATTGCATGTGATGTTTATCCTTTATGCATCTTATTTTGCTTTGATTGACGGTAGCATTATAAGATGATCTCTCACTAAATATCAAGAAGTGTTCTCCCCGAGTATGCACCGCTATGTAAAGTTCTTCGTCTTTGAGACACCACGTGATGATCGGGTGTGATAGGATCTACGCTCAAATACAACGGTGCAAAAACAGTTGCACACGCCGAATACTCAGGTCAAACTTGACGAGCCCGGCATATACGTATATGGCCTCGAGCACGGAGACCGAAGGTCGAATGTGAATCATATAGTAGATATGATCAATATAGTGATGTTCACCATTGTAACTACTCCATCTCACGGATGATCGGACATGGTTTAGTTGATTTGGATCACGAATCACTTAGATAACTAGGGAGATGTCTATCTAAGTGGGAGTTCTTAGTAATATGATTAATTGAACTTAAATTTATCATGAACTTAGTACCGATAGTATTTTTCTTGTCTATGTTTATCGTAGATAGATGGCTCGTGGTGTTGTTCCGTTGAATTTTAATGCGCCTTGAGAAAGCAAAGTTGAAAGATGATGGTAGCAATTACACGGACTGGGTCCAGAATCTGAGGATTATCTCATTGCTGCATTGTAAGAATTACGCCCCGAAGCACCACCGGGTGCCAGGCCTGCTATCGATGCAACCGACGACGTTAAGAATGTCCGCGAGAAAAGCTGATGACTACTCGATAGTTCAAAGGTGCCATGCTTTACGGCTTAGAACCGGGCCTTCAACGACGCTTTGAACGCCATGGAGCATATGAGATGTTCCAGAGTTGAAGTTAATATTTCAAGCAAATACCCGGATTGAGAGATATGAAGTTCCAATAAGTTCTATAGTCGCAAGATGGAGGAAAATAGTTCACAAGGAACACATACTCAAAATGTCTCGGGTATAATAATCACTTGATTCAACCGGGAGTTAATCTTCCGATGATAGTGTCATTGATGTAATTTAAATCATCGCCACCAAGCTACAAGAGCTTCAGGATGAACTATAATATGCAAGGATGGACAAGTCTATTCCCGAGCTCTTCGCAATGCTAAAAGCCGCGGAGGTAGAAATCAAAAGGAGCATGTCGGTGTACCAGAGTAGGGGTACCCTAGTACCCCGAACTCGCACGGACAGTAAAGCGCCCCACGGCCGGGCCGCTTGATGGCCGCTAAGATTCTCAAGAGCTCCCTTTGGAGCCGCTCGAGAGCAAAGAAGTCAAGACCCCGCAAGAGGAGCTTGCCGAAGGCCACCAGTATGCTAGCGAAATAGGGCCCTGAAGAGGAGCTTGTCGAAGGCTTGGCGGCGCGAACCCCCAAGCGCCGACAGGTTCCTGCCACAAGGCAAGGCGCTTGCAGGGCAGACGACCTCTCTTCATCTCCGCTCCACCACCCGCCAACGTGTCACCACGGGCTCTCCCAAGGACGCTGCGGTTCGAGGGCTGTGCAGCCACGGAGAGTAGCGATAAGCAAATACGATAAGCTACCATCGTGGCAAACGGAGGTGCACTTGACGGTCCCCTGTTACACTGTTCAGCGATCGAGACGGCATTGATGACTCTTGTCCCTGTCACGAAAGTTAGGTATAAGTTACTATACATCGCATAAAGCGTGTACCAACCTAGGTTATTACCATTGTAACCTTGTCTACTTGCCATATGTGGTAACCCCTTGTGCCTATAAAAGGAGGCCCGGGCAACGAGAAGGGTTCGGTTCGCTCGATAGAAAACCACACTCACGCTTAGGTCTTGTAGCCCGTGATTGCTCCCTAGCAAGAACACAAGATAATCCACAAAGCAGCAGAGGAGTATTATCTCCCGGAGAGCTCCGGCTGGGTAAAATCCGCTGTGCATCGCCTCGATCCGCTTTTTGCAATCTCCGCCCGAATCCACAAGGGACCAAGGTCCCATAGGTGCTCGTGGGCACGACCAGCTCACCCTCGACATCTTTGGCGCCAGTAGGGGGCGCCGAGGCCAGGCGAACTCTGATCCGGCGGTCGCCGAGCAACTTCATCGACATCTTCGCCGACATGGCGCTAAGAAGAAGCCTTCGCAGCAGCTGAGCCGTCTGCTGCCGAACCCACCACCACCGGAGCTGCTGGTGGTGGGGAAACGCCGAGGGACCGATCGCTGAGAGAGCCCACGATGCCGCCAGGTCCAAGGACAATGCGGCGCTGGCGTCGGCGTCTGACCGCACCACGGCCCATCGCAGGAGGCGCGGATAGACAGCGCCACGATACTCGTGGCTCCATACGCCATTGGATCAAGGCTGCCGGAGGGTCCCGAGGCCTCGAGACCGCATGCGCCCCAAAGATGCCGGTGAAGAGGGGGGTATGGTCGTCAAGGGATGCTGCCTCCTAACTTGGTTAGAGTCCGAGCACATTCCGTTCTTCGCCCGACACCGCTGCCGCCAACCACACCAGCGAAGCCTTGGCAAGAGCTCAATTATTTCAGATTACCTCCAACGGCCGATAAGGTCGACGTAATGGAGGGCCACAATTCAAAGTCTCATCGGCTTCGCTTAACGGCGACGCCCCACGGCAACTGGTGCTTCGCAGCCGCGACGGGCGACAAGGCGCGAGCCGATGGCGACGAGACTTGCGGGTGCACCCATCAGACACTCCCTTCCCGAAGGCTAAGATCGCCGACCGCCGGATCCACCTCGACAGCGACTTCCACGGGCGCTGCCGGATCCACGAGCTCGCCGCGACCAACGCCAAGTTCTACGGAGCGGCAAGAAGAGGACGCCGAACTCAGACGAGTTCAAGAGAAGTGCACCATTAATCTGACCAACGCCGGACCCATCGCCGATATGCATGCGCCAGGGGAACCAGCGACGGTCAGACGCTGTAGGTTGCCCCGCATTCACTCGTGAGCTGCGGCAAGTCCGTGGTCTGACAAGAAAAACTTCAAACCAGATGTGCCGGAGAAGCACGACGGCAGGACACACCTGGCCGGAGTTCCTCAAGATCTACACCATCGCGTGCAAGCTGCGGGGGACGAGACGACAAGATCCTCGCCAACTACTTCCCTTGGTGCTCAAGCCAAACGCCGATCTTGGCTCATGCACTTGCCGGATGGCTCTATTTCTTCTTGGCAGATTTGTGCCACTCAGTTTGTTGGCGCCTTCACAAAGTGCCACAAGCCTCATGGCTAGGAGAGTGATTCCACCTGCTTGCCCGTAAGGAGGGGAGTCTCGCAAGAATTCATCCAGAGATTCAATCGAGTGCACTATAACATCCTGCACGCCCACCCTGCTGCAGTGATTAGTGCATTCCACCGTAATGTACGAAATCGCAAGATGAGGGAGGAGATGGCGATGTGCAAAGTGAAAGACGCCACGAGCTCTACGCCTGGCCGACAAGTGTGCACGCTACTGAAGAAGGAAGAAGGCTCCAGGAGAGAGTGGGGAGCAGAGTCCGACAAGAGGGAACCGCCTCGAAGGAATAGCCAAGCGGAACAACAGGAGGAAGAAAACCAAGAAGTACTAGTTGTCGAGCAGTCCGCAAGGATGGTGCCGCTAACAAAACCAAGGCCGGTGGTCTGCAAGGAGGTTGCTATTGACACCGACCGCTAAGCTGTGGCGGTTACCGATAAGCCCGACGGCTCCAACAAGCAAGATCAGTAAAATCCACCGCACTAAAGGCCACGATCTCCAAAGTTGCAAGAAAGTCGAGCAACTTGTTGAGCTACAGAGAGCTGAATACGAGCAAGTAGACAAGGAGAAGGCCCAAGAAGGTGCAGGTGCAGCAAGTAAAAGAGACCCGTCGGGAGGACGCCACGGCAGGCCAAACAGCGCAAGGAGACAGACTTCCCGGGCCGCGACAAGGAAGAAGATGAAGATGAAGATGACGAGGATTATGAAGACGATGAAGCTGATGAGCATGAGTTTCAAAAGGCAACAGAGGTCCTTTGCCGACGGTGGTGCGCCTCTCGATACCTCGCACCGCCAACTCAAGCAATGGATGCGAGGTCAATGCAGCGAACCATCCATAGAGTCACGCAAACCTCGGTGGTCCAGACGCCCATCATCTTTGACATTGAGGATCACCCCGATCGCATCATCAAGGTCGGTGTTTGCCGATGTTGGTATCACCAACCATCCGCAACCTCAAGGTCACAAAGATGTTGGTTGACGGCGGGCCGCCTGAATTTGATCTCCTCCGCAGACTCCGTAAGCTTCAAATACCGACAACGAGCTCAAGAAACCGGTACTTTCCAAGGAATCAACCCAGAAGGAGCAAGCCCAAGGGAAGATCGCGTTGTTTGAACATTCGGCAGCAACTCAACTTCGTAATGAGAGGGTCACGCTCGACGTCGCCGATTTCTATTGCCCTACAATGGCATACTTGGTCATTCCCAAAGACTCGGCAAGTTCATGGCCGCTTCTCATTATGCTTACAACCTACTCAAGATGCCCGCCCGATAAGCGCTATTTCTGTCCATGGCGACAAGAAGGATGCACTTATCTGCGCCGACAAGATTTACCGATGCAGCAGCAGCGCCAAATAGTAAACCACTTGTCATCTGAAGCTCGGGAAAGAAGACCACCAGGTCCGGAAAGAGCTCGCTGCTCCACTCCGCAAGCGCACTCTTCGAGTGCTGCGCCACCGCCGAGGACGCACCATCGAGCTCCACCGCAAGTGCAACAAGACGATGGCAGCTCCGCCAAAGACCAAGAAGGTGCCCGCCATGGAGGACGGCACCGGTGGTACCTTCACCATCAAGCACGCTTGATCCTAAATAGGAAGGCGAGCTCGCTGTTTTCCGCGGGCGAATGTTGATGTGTTTGCATGGCAACCATCCGACATCCCCTGTTCCTGTGAGTAATTGAGCACCACCTAGCTGTCTGTCCTCACGCCGAGGCCCGCCAAGCAAAAAAGTTAGGAAACAGTAGTGGAGCGCCAAGAGTTCATAGCGTAAGAAATCAAGAAATGGAAGCAGCAGGGCTTGTCGAGGAGTCCTCCACCCCACGTGGTTGGCCAATCCGTAGTGGTACGCAAGGCTAATGGGAAATGGAGACTTTGTATTGACTTCATAGATGTCAATAAAGCTTGTCCCAAGGACCCATTTCTTTGCCGCCAGACGACCAGATTGTCGACTCCACTACCGGATGCGATCCGCTGCTTTTGATGCATATTCAGGATATCATCGATCTTCATGGCGTAAGAGGATGAAGAGAAACCGCATTCATTACACCATGTGGCACGATCGCTTTATACGGATGCCTTCGGTTTGAAGAATGCTGGTTCAACCTTTGCAAGAGTAGTCCATGATGCTTTTGGACCACAGATACACGTAAATGTAGAAGCCTACATGGATGACATAGTGGTCAAGAGCAAAGACAAGGCAACCTTAGTTCAAGATTTGATGAGACGCTCGCAACCCGCGCAAGATCAACCTCAAGCTCAACCCCGAGAAGTGCGTGTTTGAGTCCCTTCCGCAAGCTTCTCGGTTCTTTGTATCTCAGGGAATTGAAGCCAATCCCGACAAGATCAAGGCCATTGAGCAGATCAAGCACCAAAATGCGCCAAGGATGTCAAGAAGCTTGCCGGTTATGCGGCTGCTCTCAAGAGGTTCATCTCTAAGTCTGTTGAGCGCTACCGCCATTTTTCAAGATTTTGAAAAGGCAGGTCCAATGAAATGGACCTCGGCGGAGGCTGCGCCGCAGACTTGAAGAGATACCTGTCCTCCACTCAATACTTGTCGCACCTAAGCCACAAGAGAAGTTGTCAGCTGTATATAGCAGCCACCAATCAAGTGGTTAGTGCTGCGTTAGTGGCGGAGAGGGAGACGGATGATGAGCCGCAACCGAGGCAAAAGGCCCAATGACAAGTTTAGGGTCATTGCCAAGCCCTGGTCCCGATAAGGACGGGTCACGCAGGGTTGCGACAAGGTACGAAGAAGATGGTGCAGCGCCAGTGTACTTTTGTCGGGCCTTCCGCAGGGGCTAGATCGAGGTACTTTGGTGTGCGTGGCTGTTTTTCGCCTCCTCATGGCCTCGAGGAAGCTGCGCCATTACTTCCAAGCACATGAGATAACAGTTGTCACTCGCTTCGCTTAAAGAGGATTTTGCAAAATCCAGAAGCAACAGCAGGATTGTTGAGTGGGCACTGAACTGCTGCTTTGGTCTCAAGTTCGAAAGCACTTCAACTATCCAGAAAGGGGCATTGGCAGAATTCATAGCATAATGGACGGCAACGCAGATGAAGAGATTTCGAGACAAGCATCCCCGCCAAGGAGGCAAATAAAGAGTGGCTGTTGTACTTTGATGGTGCTTTTCGCTGCAAGGCGCCGGTGTCAAGGCAGTTGCTTATCGCACCCACCGGAGAGCACCTCAAGTACATAGTCCAGATGCACTTTCCCAAGGAACAAGCAACAAATAATACCGCAGAGTATGAAGGCTTGCTTGCCGGTCTCGTGGATTGCGTGGACCTTGGGATTAAGAAGCTCATTGTCGTGGGAGACTCACAGCTTGTCGTCCGCCAAGTAAATAAAGACTACCAGAGTCCGCTGATGGAAACGTACGCCGATGAAGTGAGGAAGCTGGAAGAGCACTTTGAAGGCTCGCAAATGGAACACATTCCAAGAGCATGTAATGATATAGCTGATGGCCTCTCCAAATGTTCCGCACTTAAGTTACTGTGGAACCAGGGATTTTGTGCCTCGCCGACTCAACCAACCGTGACACCTTCAACAGACAGAGCAAGAAGAGAAAATTGGTTTCCGACGACTACTTCCCCAAGCAGAGCTCTCTGCCGCCGCCAAGAAGGTCCCTAAACCAACGCAAGTATCACCGAGGAGCAGTTCGTTCCGACAAACCGTGCGGTTTGTATCGCTGAAGCAACGCCCCGACAAGCTTAGCTCCGCAAGCTTGACGGGATCATCGAAGCTCCGCGGACCCGCAAGTCCTTGCCGAGAAGCTGATGGTCCCGCAGGATAGAGGAGCCTTTAGTCTCGTTGTCGAGCCACAGTGCTCCAACATGGGCACAAAGCAGATCGCCCATTTCTTCTGCATACAGAGAACTTCCCAAGAGCAAGAAGAAGCGGAAAAGTAGCCCCAGAATAAGTATGTACCAGTTTGTTGACAACATCCTATATGTAAGAAGACTCAACGGAGTGAAATTGAAGTGTATTTGCCGAAGATGGACAGGTTGCTGGCAGAGATAC
Source organism: Aegilops longissima (assembly GCA_021605205.1). Classification (NCBI taxonomy): domain Eukaryota; kingdom Viridiplantae; phylum Streptophyta; class Magnoliopsida; order Poales; family Poaceae; genus Aegilops; species Aegilops longissima. Next base: position 153,836,282 of record CM038681.1, read on the forward strand.
ACGGAGGCATATGTGGTCACCACATTGGCGAAGAGCACTTGCCGCAAGGCATTCCAAGGTTTCTTCCGCCGAAGCCTCCAGATGCAACCGCACAAGTAACCAAGTGTGAAGCGCAAGGCCCATTCAAGATGAGATACACCAGCCAGCTCAAGCTCTCCAGACGATCCCTTTATCCTCGCCCTTCTCGGTCCGGGGCTCGACATCCTCGCCCCTTCCCCGAAGTCGTCGGGGCTTTGAGTACTTGTACGCCGTGAATCGACAAGTTCACAAAGTGGCCGTAAGTGGAACCAGGAGGAAGGTGACAGACAATACCGCCAAGTTCTTCAGTCAATTGTTTGCCGCTTTGGGATTCCTAACCGATCATCACCAACAACGGTACATTAGCTTCACGAAGTCGCACCTTCATGCAAGACGCCCAAGATCTTACGCCAAGATCTGCTTTGCTCCGCTGCTCATCCGAGAAGCAACGGCCAAGGTGAGAGGGCAAACGCTGAAGTGCTGCGAGGACTCAAGACCGAACTTTCGGCAGCTGCACAAGTGCGGAAGGAACTGGATCGAGGAGCTGCCAGGGTTCTTGGTCGATCAGACGACGCCAAATCGAGCCATCGCCGCATACACCCTTTGCTCTAGTCTCACGGAGCGCAGGCGCTATCCCCACGTAACTCAGATACGGGTCACCTCGAGTGCTCGCTATGATGAGTTTGATCAAGAGCAGCCGCGACAAGATGACGCGCTGCTCCTCGAGGAAGATCGCCTTCAGTCTGCAGACGAGCTGCTCGTTACAGAAGCTTTGCGCCGCTACCATAGCCGCAGTTAATGCCAAGCTTCGAGGAAGGCGACTTTTGTTCTTCGCGCGCTCAATCCGCCAAGAATTCCAACAAGTTGACGACGGCGGGAAGGCCCTTATCGGGTGAAACGAAATCACTAGGCCCGGCGCTGTCCGGGCTTTGAGACCAAGATGGCATTCCGTGAGCAATTCCCCGAACATAGAGCATCTTCATAAGTTTTACCGATGAGGCGCGGTTGCCGGAACCTGCTCCAAGAACCACCCTTTTGTACAAGTCTTGCCGCTGTTGCATGTAATCCTTTGTACAAAGCCAGCGCAGACTTCTGCATCAAGAAGTTTATGGTTGCGCACATTTTGTTAATACATGCTTTCGTAATCATATATGCATGTGTTTACTAACATCTTGTGCAGCACCCGCACCCGTAAGTTTATAATGAGCCATTAGGCTTCACAAGTATCTTTTTTCTTCTTTCTTCTCAAACAAGAAGGAGGTTCATCCACCCACAAGTTAACCGGGAGGAGAGGAGGAGATAATGATGTAATGGCAAGCGCCGCCGAGGAACCGTCGCTTGCCGGAAAATGGACAATGTAAAAGCTAAGTTGCTAAGTTTGTTTACCAGTTTTAAAATTTTTCGAGTTATCTTCCTCGAACGATAGTACTTTGTATGGAAAACCTGCGGCGGAGGAACTAAATCGTGACTAGTCGCGCCTTTACTTTGTTTCGAGTCCGCCAACAACTTAAGCGGGCTGCGGCTAGTCCGCGACGAGGTTGCTTGTCGGTAGCGACCCCGCCAAAGAAGGTTGCTGAAGTTCCGACTGGCGCCAAGGCAAGGGTGCTCGCACCGACAAGTTCCTCGAAAGCGAGGGCAGTAACATACAAGGGAAGAAATCGAGCAAAGGAAATAACAGCATCTCATTGCCTAAGATAGTGTATATTATATAATAACTTGTCGCAGATCTAATAGATTTTTCACCTAAACATGATCTACATCGACAAGAAAAAGATAGACTTGGCGGCCTAATCCACGCGGGTCGCCTCGAGCTCTTCTTAACTCCGGGCCACCCTGTCCACAATGGGTGCGATAAGGGTCTTGAGCGCTTCAACATCGGGCGGATGAAGGCAGGGACTTGAGGGCCTTGGAGAAGTCGACGCTCGGGTTGGAAGGCCACCTTCATCAACACCTTCCGAGAGCTCCTAAGACAGATTTGGCGTGATTCTCCGCCAGCTTGTTTCGAACCTCATCCCGAGCCGCCGGATGCCCGCCAACACGCCTTTTGAAGAATAGACCGAGCTGACGCTGGGTTGAGGTTCGCCGGTGGAATATCCAAGATCTGTCATCCCCAACGCTATCAGCTCATTATGGATGCCGGCGGCGGTGTCCACGAGACCTTCTCGCCCAATGCATTATGCTATCCCAAGATTATTCTGGGCGGTCACAGATTCGACAGAACTCCTCGTGGCCTTTGATTTTCTCCAGCAGGCCCGCTTCCGCCTCGGGCGCTGCTCAACGCCTCCGGCTAAGGTGGTCAATTTCAGCTCTAGGTCCGCTTTGACGACCTTTTGGCGCATCGATTTCCTTGATCTTTTTCAGCCAAACGGCCCTGCAGCCGAGGTGTAAGTTGCCCTTCACGCCAAGGCTTCAACCCAGCGACCTCCTCGGCATTCTTCGGAGGGTGGACTCCAGCTGAGCCACCTCGCCTCCACCTCTTGGCGGCCACGGCAGCCTGCCAAGATCTTTTGCCTCTTGGAGTGGCTCCGCCAATCGCTTGCTCGCCAAGAGCGAGATCTTCCTCAAAACTATCGAGGTTGATCTTCGCCACGCCCACCACCTTCTCGAGCAGAGCTTCACCGTAAGCCTCTGCTCCTCAACCTCGCCTCTTCTCCAAGATGAAGGCTATGCGCCTCAAAGAAGCTGCTCCCGAGCCTCGCTATGTCCCGGAGGGTCTCTTTGTTGGCGCTGGAGCTCTTCCGACGCTTCCAAGTCGATCCCGCCTCGCGACAAGCGCCTCCCTCGACTCCAATTTGGCTTGTCGGGCGTAGAGCGACAAGAACCTCCTAAGCAGCTGCTCCTCCTCAGTTCACCATCATGCTGCTCGGCATCAACCAACGATACCGGCTGGAGGCAAGCAGCCCGATCG